>JAOVYV010000017.1:4416337-4440101 GCA_025674545.1 Hassar affinis | reverse complement strand
AGGCCCTACACCATACTAATAAATTATTGTGGTCTAAAATGACAGGTGTTTCAGTTTCATTGTCTAACCCCCTGTAGAACGCATATTTGGCAGCAGATGCTTGACATTGTTTAAAAATGCTGGCTCAGTATAAAACGTTTTACATTATGTAGAACAGTGACACTGGGTATGCACAGCTGTTGGTTTTAATTTTATTTTGTCTGCAGAACACTTCTGATCTTCAAAACCTTTAAAATGGTTGCTATTAAACAAAGCTGTTTCTTTAAATATAATGTAATCAGTCACTTGTTGTTTTGGGTTTTTTTGGTGCATGTGTTTAACTATTATTATAGCTTGAGAATTACTCAAAAGTTGAGGAAATAATGCTGAAATTAAACTAGGTTTAGTCCTATACCATATGAAGAAATGCTGTTTGTTTTTCTTGCCTGTGCAAAATTTCTTCCAGAACGTGTGGTCAGCATTCTTGGCTTCCTGTAGCTTAATATGCCCTTTTACCTCTCTGTCCTCTCTGCAGGCTTCAAGCAGTGATGTGCATCATCAGCACCATTATGGAATCGTGCCCCTCCACCTCCAGTTTTTACAGCACAGCCACTGCCAAGACGCAGCACAACGGCATGAACAACATCATCCGTCTCTTCCTGAAGAAAGGCCTGGTTAACGACCTCGCTCGTGTGCCCCACAGCCTTGACCTGTCTAGGTGCTGCCTCTCACACACACACTTGGTGTACATTAACATGTCATCTAATGTATATTTATACCCCAATGCTGGGTTGGGTGTGTCTCAGTCAGTAAGTACTTTAAACTGGTTTTGTATTCTTTTTTTGCAGTCCTAACATGGCGAACACAGTCAATGCTGCTCTTAAACCTTTAGAGACGCTCTCGCGCATCGTCAACCAGCCCAGCAGCCTGTTTGGAGGGAAAGGAGGCTCCAGCAAGAGCAAGACTGAACATGACACTGTGGGCACGACCAGGGACAGCAACAGCAATACACAGGATCAGGGTGACTGCATTATATTAGCACCGCTCTACTTTTATGTGGTATTGCTAAATTATAAATCCCAGCTTTCATGCATCTTAACATCAGCTGGAAAGAATGCTACTAATTCCTAAATAAAGACATTTATAATTGAACAATACCACTTAAAGAACTGTCCACAATCACTCAAATGCTTAAAAAAGGTCTTTATTTTTTGTCCAATACAAATGATTGGCTGATGAGTAAGTAAACATATGAATAGAGAAGAACTGACAGTTGCATAGGCATTTTAATCTCTCCTGTATTAACTGGCACAGGAATCCCTTCTTTTCCCCATCCAACCCTGATAATGTTTTGGTCAACGTTCTTGTCTCGACTTGATTTTTGATTAAAATTTTGTCACTTGGTTACTCTCAAGGTAATTTGAGAATGTTTTGACTTCATTGCTAGTACATTTTTAATTTAGCAATATTACATGAGTCACAGTTACTAAATATTTATGGCCAAAGACAGTCAAAACTGTTTTTGGCTGAAAGGGGAAAAAAAAAAGATTAAATAATCCTATTGTGAAAGTGACAAATTTAAGACTATTAAAATAATAATAGAAAGTGATTTAAAATGCTGTTTCTTTTGCTGTGTAAATTCTTTCCTCTCCAGCGCTGTAAAAATGCTGGTTGTGTTCTACTGAGGGACGTTAGTATAATTGATATTGTGTACTCCTTATTCCTCTTCAGGGTTCTCGTGTCTGTTATAGTATGATCATATCAATGTAACAAGGTCAGAGAAAAATTTAACATGGTTTGTCCACAGGAGAGGCAGGCGAAGCAGAGCCAGTAGAAAATAGTCACAGAGGCCAGGCTACAGATGGGGACCTGATGGACGGAGAGGCAGAAGGGGACACGGTGGTTATCGCAGGCCAGCCAGAGGTGCTCAGCACCCAGGCTATGCAGGTACGTTCATCTTCACTATACAGTCTTGATTTATTGCTGTCAGACAGCAGCTGATTAAAATGGTCCCTGTATGCTGAAATGAGTTCTCTCCTACATTGTGATTTGCTGTATGGTTTATTGTTGCCTTTGCAGGTGGAGAATGAGTTGGTAGATTTGATAGATGAGCTTTTAGAAAGGGATGCAGGAACTGTAAATAGTACCATCATTGGTAAGTTTTACAGATATAAAATTCTCAACATTTGAAAATGTACATCAGTGAAATGGATGTAAATGGACAGTTTTCAGCAAATAGGGTTTTGTGATCTTTTTTTTTTTTTTAAGTTCGCTCTGGAGATGAAGAATCTCAGGAAGATGTGCTGATGGATGAAGCTCCTTCCAACATGAGTCAAGCCTCCACTTTACAGGCCAACAGAGAAGGTAGGACAGGTGCAATCAATCAGTGTACTCACGTGTGTGTGTGTATGTGTGTGTGTGTGTGCGCGTGTGTGTGCGCGTGTGTGTGCGCGTGTGTGTGCGCGTGTGTGTGCGCGTGTGTGCGCGTGCGTGTGTGCGCGTGCGTGTGTGCGCGTGCGTGTGTGCGCGTGCGTGCGTGTGTGTGTGTAAGGTGTCTTGTTCTTTCCAAGTGAGAGAAATCTGAACTTGGCGTTTGTTGCTTTACTAGGTGTAGGATTAAAGATAGGATCTGTAATTTTTAAGTCACATTCTACAGCTATCAATAAAATATCTGCTCAGAGGAAAATGTCAGGCCCGTTCGATGCTCTAGTCTTTGTGAAAAATGATAAACAAATGATAGTTTGTGCTTGCCTGGCGGGCCACTTTTTCAAAAAGCTATCTAATCAATCTCTATAAATCTAAAAATATTGTTGGTATTGATAGTTCACCTCATATTCCTTTATGTCTTTTAGACTCCATGAACATCCTGGAGCCAGAGGATGAGGAGCACACTCAGGAAGAAGACTCGAGTGGCAGTAACGAAGATGAAGATAGTCAGGATGAGGAAGAAGAGGAAGAGGAGGAGGAAGAAGAAGATCCGGTATAAATCTGGAAGAAACTAAACTTTTCTTTTTTTTTTTTCCTCCCCTGTCCTCATTTGCTCTAAATTTTTGCTGTATTTTCTTATCAGGATGATGAGGAAGGAGATGAGGATGATGATGATGAAGGCTCAGAGATGGAACTGGATGAAGATTTTCCAGATGTCAATGCAGCCCCACATATACGTTTCGAGAGATTTGATAGAGATGATGACCTCATCATAGAGTTTGACAACATGTTTTCCAATTCTGGTAACTTTTATAATGTCTGCATGCTAACTGCGATCATAATTATAGATGATGGGGATGTGCACCAATGCTCTACCGCTTTCATATTTTTCTAATGTGTGAACTGTGGGTGTTTTCTCTTTTCCCAGCCGACATCCCTCCCTCCCCAGGAAACATCCCTAGTTCACACCCTCTGATGGTGCGCCATGCTGACCACGGATCCCTCACCCTGGGAGGGACGAGCACCAGTAGCCGTTTGACTCAGGGCATGGGCCGCAGCCAGCGTACTCTTCGTCAGCTTACTGCTAACACCGGCCACACCATCCACGTGCACTATCCAGGAAACCGCCAACCCAATCCTCCACTCATTTTGCAGAGGTGTGAGAGGCTTCTGTTTTGAAGAACTGCCATGTCAAACTGTCACTTCATGTGTCCTGGAAATTTATAGAAGGTTCTTTCAGTTATAGTAGGATGATCAATGATTTCATGTCTTGAGGGGAAAAACTGGAGTAAAAATGGGGTTTAAGAAATGCATAACATTTGTGAAGCCTTATTGTAATTTGTGACCTTTTTAAACTACTTTTTACTGTCTAATCCTTCAGTAAACCATATAATGAAATAATAATTGAATCAGGGGATAATGGTTTGAATGTTTTATTTGGTCAGTAAGTGTTGGTCCTTTTAACGTAAAAGAATATTTTCTTAAAAAATGTATGTCTTGCAAAAGGTAGCTTCATTAGAACAGACCATATGGCCATTAATTTTGCTTTATTGGCTTGCAGAATTCGTAAAGTGCTGTTATTGGATTTTATGTGGTGGTTAATCAAGTGCTCTGTTATCTGAGTAAATCACCGTTTGTATGTTGCAGGTTGCTCGGTCCGAGTGCAGCAGCCGACATCCTACAGCTGTCGAGCTCTTTGCCGCTGCAATCCCGTGGACGCGCACGCCTGCTGGTTGGCAACGAGGACGTGCATATCATCGCCCGCTCTGACGACGAGCTGCTGGATGATTTCTTCCATGAGCAGAGTAGTGCCGGTGGCCAGGCTGGTGAGTTGGACCAGGAGAATGAGTGACCAGTAATAAAAACATGCTGAACCAGTGTTGCAGTCTTTCTCCAGAATTTAATCATTAAGCCTTTCCTTCTTCTTTAGGCACCCTTTCAAGTATCCCTACAGCCTTAACTAGATGGACAGATGAATGTAAAGTGCTGGATGCAGAAAGCATGCACGATTGCGTTGCAGGTAAGAGAGCTAAACGGGCTTCATGAAATGATTTTTTTTCTTCAGGTTGCCAGGTTCAAAGGCTTTTAATTCAAAACCATATTAAGAAGAAAATTAACATTTCATGGCTATAATGACTGCATGTCATTTTTTTCTTGTTTCAAAGGTTTCACAAATCCGTTTCTCTGATTGGTGGAATTTTGTATGCTTTAATAACACAACCTTTTTTTTTCTCAGTGGTGAAGGTTCCGATCTTGCAGCACCTAGAGAGCCTGCGTGATGAGGAGCTGGAGGAGCGCAGGGAGAAAAGAAGGCGGCAGCTGGCAGAGGAGGAAGAGGCCAAGCAAAATGAGAGGAGTACCTCTGCAGGAGAAGAGAGCAGGGAGCAAGCGCTGCAGGTTTGGGAGAGTGGATGGGAGGGCATGGGTAACAGCCAGGGGATTGCTTGCACAAACAGAATGTGACTCGGGCTGATAAAGTAAATCAATATTTAATCAGAGTGAGAGCATGGATTTCAGCCAGATCTAGAAACCCTTGTGGCCATATGCATTATATAGATGCATGGATTAATTTTTCCTGTATGTTTTCCAGGGTACTACAATAGGAACTGTAAACGGAGCAGGAGAAAACTCAGCAGGTACTCTAATTACTTTTACCTTCATGTTAGAAAGTTAGTTTTCCTCTGTCACTATTTGTATTCTGTTGAATAAGTCATATAGTTGTTATTAATAGTTTAGTTATAAACCTGAAACCTAGATTTAAACTGTCACCTTACTGATGCATGCAGGCTAAACCAGAAATGTGTTGGACCTGCTTGCCATGCGAGTCTGCGGGCTGTGGGATGAGGTAGTAGTTTGTATAGTTTTAGGATCACACCAGATCTGGGAGATAACTATACAGCCTACTGTCTTTCTCACGGCAGTCGCTGGTCAACAGAGTGAACTCACTACGCCACTTGTCTCTGGGCAAAGGCTGTTTGTAATGGTTGTACTGGTTTTAACTGGCCGGTATTTCACTTGTAATGTCTTGATGTCATATGATTTGTATAGTTGTTATAGCAGGTCTTTCTGGCTGTGCTGTGGTGAGGTAGTAAGTTGTGTTGTTCGGGATCAGGATAGCGCAGCCCTTGAAGGAGATAACTATACAACTTACTGCCTTCCTCATTGCAGTCCTTGCACCACTTTCAACGACACTTGGTGTATCTGATTTGGCAAATGTAAAGCCATCTCTGAATGTTCCACTTACATATTCCTTGTCTTGAATAGCAGAGGGAGAGCGAGCCCAGAGTGGGGCTTCCTCATGTCTGGATCCTCCTCACTCCTCTGAGGGCTTCCTCACAGCGCCACCTTCAGGAGATGTTACCCCCACTGCCCCTCACGAACAGGCTTTGGTTTCCTTAGAGACGGCCATCAGTCAGCAAGTACATCAGCCAATCGCAGAGCTCCTGCTGGCTGACACTCGTGCTGATTCACTTGGGGCGCTGGCAGGGGCTGTTCCTCAGCTCTCTGCTCCTGATAGGGCAAACTGTGAAGCAGAAGCCTCTCAGATGGAAATGTCACCTGCCTCCACTGGGGGTGAGAGGGGAGTAGGAGCAGCCTTGGACACAGTTAGAGAAGGTATATTAACTATTAAAACTTGTATAGTTTTATTCAGATGTTAAAAAGAAGCCAAACAAGGGAGAATGATTATCTGTTTAACATTTTTATTCTTGTATTTTGAAAATAATTTGATATTAGATGGTGTTAGATTTTTCAGCCACTTTAGGCTTTGAAATTTTGACTCCTGGAAAACTGGAGTCACATCTGTCTGTTATGAAAGCAATGAATGAATTAAATCATATCATTTAACACAGTGTGTTCTTATTTTTTTTTTTAGCATCGCTGAGCCCAGATATAGCAGAGAGTTCTGAACCTGTGCCCGTGGTATCACAGCTAGAAGGATCACCTATGGATACAAGCAGCCCTGCCTCTGCACCACAAGAGGAACCTGCTCCCAGTTCAGCACAGCCCAATCACATGTCTCAAGAACTGTCAGGAAGTGGTGAAAGTGGGCTCACTGACAGGCAGACAGATGCAGATACAGGGTAAGCAACCTTATATGTACTATAAACTGTGTTTACAGGCCACATTTCAATATTGATCTGAAGTGTATTTGAAATATTTTGTCCTGGTTTGATGAATCTGAAATGTTCTCAATCCTCCTAGCTCAACTGCTGTGTCCTCCCCTGGTGAGACCATGCCTCGGAGTGACAGTGCTGATAGCCAGTCCCAGGCCATCCAAGAGGAGCCCCTCCCATCCACCAGCAACGTGGAGGACGATCCACTTGCAGGTGCTTGTTTTAAATAAAATTCTGTGGAATTTCTAGCGCTGGAAAATATTTTGGGGGAAGTATGGATATTAAATCATTACTGAATCAGTATGGAATGCAGAAGGTGTGTGAAGAAAGATCAAAAACTGTGTTAGATTCCATCCTGTTCACCTTCAACTTTTCTTTCCATTTGTTTCTGTGTGCATAGGAATCAGTCTGCCAGAAGGTGTGGATCCCTCCTTCTTGGCTGCTTTGCCTGAGGATATCCGTCGAGAGGTTCTGCAGAACCAACTGGGTATCAGACCCCCCTCTCGCCCGTCTGTAACCTCTATGTCCTCCTCAGCAACCGCTGTACTAGGAGGAGGCCCTGGGGTGACCGAAGTCAGCCGGGAATTTCTGGCTGCACTGCCGCTTGCCATTCAGGAAGAGGTGACTTACACTCAGCAATTTTTTTTTTTGATTGATTGATACTGTATATTCAGTTTACTACGTTATAAATTAAAAATGTTAAATATTTATAAAAGTGTTCTATTTTACATAAATATTCCAGTTTTCCATTTTTCCTCTCAAAACCCAAAGACTGTTTCTTTATCAAAAGATGTGGTACATAAAGATTACGGTGAAAGAGTTCTTTTAAGAATTCCTTTTTTTGTGTGGCAGGTTTTGGCTCAGCAGCGAGCAGAGCAGCAGAGGCGTGATCAATCCCAGCAGCCCCCACAGGGAGACCAGCCCCTGGACCCGGTCACGTTCATCCAGACGTTGCCGTCCGAGCTGCGCCGCTCTGTTCTGGAGGATATGGAGGACAGTGTGCTGGCCGTCATGCCCCCGGACATTGCGGCCGAGGCTGCAGCGCTGCGCCGGGAGCAGGAAGCTCGTCAGAGGCAGCTGATGCATGAGCGCTTGTTTGGCCACAGTTCCTCCTCTGCCCTCTCAGCCATTCTGCGGTCACCTGCATTCACTAGCCGTCTAGGTGGGAACCGTGGTGTGCAGTACACTCGCCTGGCTGTGCAGAGAGGAGGAACCTTCCAGATGGGAGGCAGTTCCAACCACAATCGGTCAGTGTGTAGGGAAAGTGATTGAGAGCAGATGGTCTTTTCATTGTGAGTCTCACCTACTAATGTCTTTTCTGAACTTTGCTTGCAGCCCATCTAGCTCCAATGTGGATTCCCTGTTACGCCTCAGAGGCCGTCTGCTCTTGGACCACGAGGCTCTGTCGTGTCTCCTGGTGCTTCTGTTTGTGGATGAACCCAAGCTGAATACGAGTAGACTACACCGTGTGCTCAGGAACCTGTGCTACCACTCGCAGACACGTGGCTGGGTGATCCGCAGCCTGCTGTCCATCCTTCAGCGCAGCAGCGAGAGTGAGCTCTGTCTGGAGACAGCCCGGCTCGACGACGCTCGTGGCAAACGCGCACAAGGTCAGGGGTCCTCTGGTGCCAGCAAGGGCTCTTCCACTTCCTCATCCTCCTCTTCCTCTCTTGAGCTGCTGAACCGTGTGGAATCGCGCAGCTCCAGCCAGCTCTCATGGCTGTCTGTGTCCATGGATGCGGCGCTGGGCTGCAGGACCAACATCTTCCAGATCCAGCGGGCCTCAGGCCGGAAGCATGCAGACAGACATTCGACAGGAGGAGCTGTTAGCTCAGCGAGCCTAGGTGCAGGAGTTTCAGGAACTGGAGCAGGAGTCAGTTGCTCAGGAGGAGGTGGTTCTACAGTGCATATTCACCCACAAGCTGCCCCTGTTGTCTGTCGACATGTACTGGATACCTTAATTCAACTGGCTAAGGTGAACGTGCTTTTCAATGTCCCGGGCTTTTTTTGGTTTTTAGTATGAATAACATTCTTAATTTAGTTCATATTATAATTTTTTGAGAGATCTGTATTGTTTTTTTTATTTCTTTACTTAATAATTTAGTTATGATGACAGATTGAAAGAGCTTTAAGACATGAAGCTAATGGTGTAAGAAATCTGGAGTAGGCTCAAAATATTATAGTACACAAGCATGTTTGTGCAAATTTAATTATAAATCTTTTCACACTGTACCACACACTCTTCCAGTCAGCCACCATTTTCCCTACTAAGCTCGAATTTGTGACTTGAACTTTGCACAGGAAAGCAGTGACAGAAAAACAAACTTTGATTTTGTTAATTATGACATTGTTGGTGTGAGGTTTCTTAATATTATATATTTTTTGTGGTGTTCTGTGCAGGTTTTCCCCAGCCACTTCACACAGCAGCGCTGCAAGGACCCTCAGTCTTCCTCTTCTGAGTTGGACTCTCGCCTGTGTAGTAGTTCTGCCTCCACAGCCGGAGGAGGCTGCAGGTCAGGTGGTGGTAGCCAGATGAATATCTCTGGTATTCCTAACATCCCCTCTTCTACCCACAACTCCCTCAGCTCCTGTACAGGCAGCTCACAATCCTTGGGCATCTCCACCGACTTCTGGGACCTACTTGTCAAGTTGGACAACATGAATGTGAGTCGTAAAGGCAAGGCTTCCATGAAGACCGTGCCACTGGGTGCATCTGGAGAGGCTGAGGGTGCTCAGTTAAGTCTGGAAGCATCTCCGCTGGGCCAGCTGATGAACATGCTGTCTCACCCTGTTATTCGCCGCAGCTCTCTACTCACTGAGAAACTCCTGCGGCTGCTGTCGCTCATCTCTATTGCTCTGCCTGACAACAAGGCCACTGAGGTGCCCGCTGGCCACCCTGTGCCTCAGGCACCCTCTGCTGTTTCTGCTGCTCCTACACCTCAGGCCATTGCCGGATCAGTGAGTACGGCCGCAAGCCAGGGCGCAGCAACAGGAGTGGTGCCCACATCTCAACCAGCCTCCACTGCTACTGCAGTCACAACCACAGCTACTGCAGCTGCAGGCACCATAGCTGGTATGAGGACGATAGATGTGAAAGTTTATCTTTTATATTATATTTTGATTTTTTTGTGCATGTAAGTGAAGTTTACAATGACAGTGACTCCACATTACCTGCAAGTGGATCTTGTGTTGGATAAATGTAACCAAAACTGGACCATATGCAACCACATACTGTTTAAGCATTTGAATGAAGAGCTTCTGATTGAATGCTATGGCGTCACTAAAACACACACCATCATAGTTGACTGTTCAAATAGCATCAGTTAATTAATCAATCAGTCAGTATTCTGGAGTTAAAATAACACACATAAGAATACACAAAATATCAATAGTTTCACCACTGCATCACTTTATTCAAATTCATACCAAGTTATGTTTTGCCATGATGTTATCTGATAGCCGAGCTGAATATAACCGTCTTCTCTGCAGGCAAACAGAAGACGAGCATGAGCAGCTCGGACGCTGACACCAAGTTGGCCTCCACTGGACTAACGGAGAAACAGCTGCAGCTCTCTGTAGAGGTTTGTGACAATTTACATCCACTCCACACACACACTTGACCAGCTGACCTAGTAGGTTTCTCAAACCCAGCTATAGCAGTGTGATTAGGAGACACCCTGTTGTTTGTGTTCCCAACCAGGTGCTGACGTCCCACTCTTGTTCAGAGGAGGGCTTGGAGGACGCAGCCAACATCCTCCTGCAGCTGTCTAGAGGGGACAGCCAGACCCGAGACACTGTGCTCAGACTGCTGCTCACCGGGGCCCGCCACCTAGGCTACACGCTCTGCAAACAAATCGGTTAGCACAGCAGTCCTCTTTAACTCGTTAGAGCCTAAGCTTCAAAAGAGCCGCTCACACATCTTGTTTTGTCTGTGTGTTTAGGCACTTTACTGGCGGAGTTGCGGGAGTATAACCTGGAGCAACAGAAGAGAGCACGGGCTGATGCCCAGTCTCCAGAGGCAGCTCATGAAGACCCTTCTATCACTGCTCGCCTCAAGGGCAAGATGACCAGCAGGTGAGACGAGAGCCTAAACCCCCCCATCCCTCTCTCTATTGAAACTGAGCAATATTTTCTATAAATTGCACTGAAGCTTAGATAATCAATATAACTTTTTATATGTTACAATATACAGTGGTATTATTTTCTGCTTCCAAAGGAATTTTGACCAATCCCAGCTGCTCCCTCAGTTATTTTTGCCAGGAATATTTTGTAATGAGTTTGCTTGGTTCCATTTCCCAAAATGTAAACAGAATAAATTAATTTAACGAAACAAAGACATTTAAATGAGTGATCCTGATTAGATTTAAGCAGCTGCTGAAGATGGATGAATGCAGGAAAGTCCCTGCATATTGTTTTTCCGTAAGCTTAATATCTGACTGCCTCTTGAAAATAGAAAATATTTGACTTGCACAGCTTATTTATGATGTCCTGATGTAAACCTTTATATCCAAGGGCTCACGAAACGCTGTTGTTATCTGGCCAGAAATTGAGTTTGAGCCCTTTAGGACTATCCTGACTTTACTCTCGATGGGCTGCTTGCAGGTTTGATGGATCGGAGAGCGTGGTGATTGTGGCTGTTCAGAAGCGCACTTTGGGTGGTCGAGAACTTCAGCTGCCCTGCATGAGCTCACTTACCTCTAAGACCTCCACACAGAAATTCTTTCTGCGAGTGCTACAGGTCATCATACAGCTGAGGGAGGACACGCGTCGCGCCAACAAGAAAGCCAAGCAGACTGGAAGGCTGAGTGAGTGAGATTAAACTTAGCGAAAAATAGATCACAGTGTTAAAGCCAAATAATTCTGTGACTGTTTTTGATTAGGCTATTATTGAATTAGAAACATTTCATTCATATTATATATTTATAATGATAAGTATTCATTCAACTGAGTAATTGAAAGTTAGTAAGAAAGGTATGGCATACTTAAGTATTTAATTGACGTGTACTAACATATGTGCATGTTTTCACGCTAATATTGATTGTGTGTGTGTGTGTGTGTGTGTGTTTGTGTCCTGTCTGATCTGCGGTTGCAGGTTCCAGTAGCCTGAGCTCTACCAGTAGTATTCAAGCTGCAGTTCGCCAACTAGAGGCCGAAGCAGACGCCATTATACAAATGGTGAGAGAGGGACAGCAGGCACGCCGTCTCCAGCAGGCTGCCCCACCCTCTTCATCCTCCTCCTCCACTTCTGTTGCTGCTGCTTCTGGATCGTCTGTGGTGCCTGGCCATGTCCCCAGCACTGCTGCAAGCATCAACCCGCCTGCCAGCTCAGCCAGCTCTGCCACGGTTAGCATGGGCCGCATTTACAGCAGGCACACTGCTACTCGCACTACTCACCACATTATGTAACACCTTGCAGATGGAACACTAGAGCTGGATGATGGGGAAAAATGGGCTAGATATTTTAGTAAAATATTCATGATCAGGAATAAAAATCTTTTAAAAATGTTTAGCAGAAATGAATAGTTCTGTATGAGGATAATCCAGCTATTTAAATATCAGACTCATTATTCAAATAATACAATAATACTATGGCTGTTTATCTGAACCATAGAGCTCTTATTCCTGATCATTCCATTCACATCACACATCTTTATTAAAATTGCTATTATTGTCGAGACTTTATTTATAGACTTGTTTTTGAGGTTTGGCTTAAACTCACTTAATTCACATGACCAGTCCAACAGGCTAATAATTACAGCGCTCGTGAATAAACAATATAACTCTGACAATGATGGGTTGTGATTTTCACCACTGTAAGAACATTTTTAAAATCATGGACTTCCTGGCTATGCTTCACGGACCCCACTTTGAGCACCACTTCTATACACCTACAAGTATTCTGTATGGTTCGTACGCCAGAATGATGTTTCCTACCACATTTTTCAATGTATTGACATTTAAGCCTCCAATTTGCCTAGTTGCAATTTGGCTAATTGTTCCACCACGTGACTCTGCAGTCTGTTCCACACATATTAAGAAACATTCACTGCATTGTACCTGGAATGGACAACTGACAGCCTGATGTTTGTGTTATGTTCTGGCTTTTGTAGTGTTATGAATTTTGAATGTGCTTTTAGCTTTCCACTCATGTTGTTTGATTTTGGCTGGCTGATATGGCTGAATGCTTTGACCCCCACCCCAGCACCTTTTCTGATTGTTCCCCTTTAATGCATGGATGCTCTCACTGGGGATGTACACCGTTGTTAACATAAACTCCATCCTTGTTCCCTTATTAAATGTAGACTTTGCAGCTTTGTGTGGAATCTCATGTTTCTTTTTTTCCTGGTCTAGTCGGAGATGCATTCTGCAGCAGAAACTCCGGCGGCACAGAGGGATGACTCTCCCATGGATGTAGACCAGCCCTCGCCTCTGGAGCAGGACCAGGCCCCAACTAGTGAGTTTTCACTACACTGGACTGTATCCAATGAACGATTCATGACAGTGTAACACTTTCTATCGAATGAGGACATTTTGTTGTACTGGTGTGCAAGTTTAGCCAATGGCTTAAGAGTTCATTTATGAGAATTTAATCCTACTATTACCTGATTAGATATTCATGGTTTTAGAAAAAGCTTGAAAATTCTAAGGAGTTTGTGCATGTTCAGGTGAGGAGACCAGTAATCAACAGGAGCAGGAGGAGCGGCTACCTGATTTGCCCCTGCTGAGTGAGCAGCTCTTATTGGACGAGCTGTGGGATATGCTGGGCGAGTGTCTTAAAGAGCTGGAGGAGTCACATGATCAGCATGCTGTTCTGGGTAATCACAAAACGGTGTACATGCCAATATAGTAAAATAATAAAAGCAGATTTACATTCATGCTGTGGTTTGATTTTAAAGTCTTGCAGCCAGCGGTGGAGGCCTTCTTTCTGGTGCATGCTACGGAGCGTGAGAGCAAACCACCTGTGCGAGACACTCGAGAGAGCCAACTGTCCCATATCAAAGACGAGCCGCCTCCTCTCTCCCCTGCCCCACTCACACCCGCCACACCATCCTCCCTCGACCCCTTCTTCTCCCGAGAGCCCTCCTCCATGCACATCTCCTCCAACTTGCCCCCAGACACCCAAAAGTTTCTCCGTTTCGCTGGTAAGTTTAGCACGTGCATAACAACAGTATCAGTCTGAGCTTTTCCTGAATGTTCCAAGAATTAAGTTTTTAGAAGTTACAGGTCAGTATTATTTTCTTAATTTCCTTTAATGTATTAGTTCAGTGACAAGGTTTTCCTACTTGCATTGTTTTAAGTTTTGCTGTGATTGTGACTGTCATGATGGCGTGAATAATGTAGCACAGGAGACGAAAGTTTTCCTAATGGTAGCTGTAATTATTAATAGTTAGTCATCATTGATTGAGTTACTATTATAATGATGAGCTCCCCTTTTCGCTTTCTGAAACAGAGACCCACAGAACAGTGCTTAACCAGATTCTGCGCCAGTCCACCACACACCTGGCTGACGGTCCCTTTGCCGTCTTGGTGGACTACATTCGTATTCTTGACTTCGACGTCAAGCGCAAGTAAGTCACAAGTGCACTATAGTGTTTTTCCTTCAAGTTTGATGATTGCCTCTGGGCTTTGGGTTAATGTATTTGTGCACGTGTTTGTGTTTCAGGTATTTCCGGCAGGAACTGGAGCGCCTGGATGAGGGTCTGAGGAAGGAGGACATGGCTGTTCATGTGAGGAGAGACCATGTCTTTGAGGACTCCTACAGAGAGTTGCACCGCAAGAGCCCAGAGGACATGAAGAACAGACTGTGAGTGGTTAATAGCGAGCTGCTCTATTAAACTGCATACTTCACTAGTTACTCTTTACTTGCCATTTTACAAATAATTTTTTTGGCATTATTACAGTGTATTGCATAACCTGAGAAATCCTTATTTTAATATAACTATTTTAACCCTGTCTTGCTCACACTGCTCTTTTTGACCTCTACAGGTACATTGTGTTTGAAGGGGAAGAGGGTCAGGATGCTGGTGGTCTGTTGAGAGAGTGGTACATGATCATCTCCAGAGAAATGTTTAACCCCATGTATGCTCTGTTCCGCACGTCTCCTGGAGACCGGGTCACCTACACCATTAACCCATCATCTCACTGCAATCCCAACCATCTCAGTTACTTCAAATTTGTGGGACGGGTGGTGGCCAAGGCTGTGTATGATAACAGACTGCTGGAGTGCTACTTCACACGCAGCTTCTACAAACACATCCTGGGGAAGAGTGTTAGGTAGGATGTTCTCACTTAATAACAAACCCTTTTGCTATTTTACCCCAAAATAGGAATTTTAAGTGTTTTAACTGTGTTTAGATGGCTAATTCCGATTATACAGTTTGGTATTTGTCACAGTTGTTATTTTACACTGAGCATACTTTGTTTAAATGGCATGTATTAGGATGTCTCACTGCTCCAAACTTAGAATATGAGCATAGAATTTGCATTAAGGCAAGTTTCCTTGTGACACTGACCTACAACTAAGTCACTGTGGTGTTATTTGTCTGCAGGTACACTGACATGGAGAGTGAGGATTATCCTTTCTTCCAAGGCCTGGTTTATCTGCTAGAGAATGATGTGTCCACATTGGGCTATGAGCTGACATTCAGCACTGAGGTACAGCTTATAAAAACTGTAATATTATAATTGTATATAAATATAATTGTAGACACACACCACTGGACAGGTAGACAGAATCATTGCTTTCTCTTCTTTTACAGGTCCAGGAGTTTGGGGTGTGTGAGGTGAGGGATCTAAAGCCCAATGGGGCCAACATCCTAGTGACTGAAGAGAACAAGAAGGAATATGTGCACCTGGTCTGCCAGATGAAAATGACTGGTGAGCTTTGCATCCACAACACTGCCATCAGCACATTCTGCAGGTTTTCAGCAACTCAGGAGGTGTACAACTGTATAATGTGTATAAAATTGTAACCTTGTTTTCTCCTGTTGTGCTTGAAGGTGCGATTCGTAAACAGCTGGCAGCCTTTCTGGAGGGCTTCTATGAGATCATCCCCAAGAGGCTTATCTCCATCTTCACAGAGCAGGAGCTGGAGCTGCTCATCTCAGGCCTACCGACCATTGATATTGATGATCTTAAGGCCAATACGGAGTACCACAAGTACCAGTCCAGCTCTATCCAAGTAGGTCTACACACTCAACAACTTGTTGGTCATAGAGCTGTCGCATCCATTTAAATTTGAAGATTTCAAGTGCTTAACCCTTACCCCAGCAGAAGTTCAGAACACTGCAGCAGGTCACTGAGAACAGAAAAGAAATTCCTTTGTTTAACATTTAATGATTGTTGCTGTCATCCAGTCATGGTGGATCGACATCATTGGTACACATGAGTAATGTTTCATTAATCGAGTACAGAAGCAGGTGCTGCCGATATCTACCTGTAACTCCAGAGACATTGTAATACACTTTTCAGTTCCAAAAGAAAGGTATGGTGTTCATGTATCCGTAATCACAGTATTATTTTACTAATGAAGATTATACTATAGCAGAGGTTTCTTGGCCATTACAGTACAATTCTAGCAGGCTGTGTGTGTGACCGTCTATATATGGGGTATATAGGGTTAATTATTATATATTCAAGTACATGTGAGTATTAATGAGCCTGAAGTTCTACAATG
This sequence comes from Hassar affinis, assembly GCA_025674545.1. NCBI lineage: Eukaryota > Metazoa > Chordata > Actinopteri > Siluriformes > Doradidae > Hassar > Hassar affinis. The sequence continues at coordinate 4,423,904 of JAOVYV010000017.1, read as the reverse complement.
CAACTAAAGCTAAACATTTTTTTCTGTACCCAACTCATTAAAAGCACACTCATAGTGCAGGGCATAACCTACAATGTAATGCAAAAGAAAACAGAAAACTCTCCACTAAAGGCTGATAGGTTGAGATGACTATCTGTTGAAATTATGTGGAGGGCTTCTCCAGTTCCATTGTTTTGCTCTGCATGCTGGGGTTTACATTTCATACAGAATGCCTGTGCAGTTCTTCTTTTATAGTTTCCATGATTTAAAAAGTGACAGACCAATATTAAATGGCTGTATACTTTATATCAAGCTATTTTCCTTCTCAGCAAACATATGCATTTATGTTTCTCTGAATTTGTGAGCACATGCTGGGTGCTTCTGGAGTTGATCTCCATCTTGGTGTGTGCAGATCCAGTGGTTCTGGCGTGCACTGCGCTCCTTCGACCAGGCAGACCGTGCCAAGTTTCTGCAGTTTGTTACAGGCACATCCAAAGTGCCTCTGCAGGGCTTCGCTGCACTGGAAGGTATGAATGGCATCCAGAAGTTTCAGATCCACCGCGATGACCGCTCTACAGACCGCCTGCCCTCTGCGCACACTTGGTAAGCTTGAAAAATCTACCCAAAAAATATAAAGCAATTGTAGTTCTTAAATACATTTCAATATTTAATGACATGTATGCTGAATATTTATTGTGACTGCTGTCTGAAAACGAGATTGAGGTGAAGTTGTTAATGGCACTGTGGTCTGTCTCGTCTCTTTCCAGCTTTAACCAGCTGGACCTCCCAGCCTACGAGAGCTACGAGAAGTTGAGACACATGCTGCTGCTGGCCATTCAGGAATGTTCAGAAGGTTTCGGACTGGCCTAAGGACTTTCCTCAATCCACACGCACGTGCACACACCCGACACTGATTTAGACTCATATAATGTTAACTTATGACACACGCAAACGTTCACACTATTGTAGAGACGGCCAAGACCTACTTCTTTCTAATCCATGTTAAAGGATGACTGAGCAAGCAAGACAGACATATTGACATTGCCTACTACACACAAAGCCTCTCGCTGACACACAGAACTGTATTTTTGGTATATTTGTGTGTCTCCCATCCCAATTAAAATGCCGGCCTGAGAGAAGGTCTGGAGGATTTACTTGGACTAATACAAAGACATTTTCCCATTTAGTTTGTTTTCTCTGTAAAAAAAAAAAAGGTTTGGGAGTTTATTATGTTTAATCATTTTTGTTCCTCTCTGGCTGTTAAAATAAGAAGGTTGCTTGTGTGTGTGAAAAGGATGGTTATAAAACTTCAGGGTGGGACGGAGAAGATTGATTTGTCCTCTGTTGCTAATGTGTGACCTCACTAGCTTTGAAAACGGGAAGCTCTGGAGGTGGGGGAGGGGGGGCTGGAGTTTAGAGTTTTGATGAACTTGCAAAAACGCAGGGACTTTTCAAAAGGTGACATTTTTAGGCAACTTTTGTGATATTTTTGGGAAGGATCATGTGACGCTTAGTGGAAGTGAAGGACTGATAAGAACCACGGCCCTTATGACGTGGTTATGGGACTGCTGAAGCAGCAGCTAAACAGAATAAATTGCTACACGAATAAATGCATAAAACGGATATCATTGTGTCTGCTAAAATTGTTTAAACCAGTAGATTTGACTATGCATCACATATTTTCCCAAATTACAGGTATTTGAGTAAAATTTCTTTCTGAGGTACTTTTAACAAAAGACATTGTCACCAAACCAGAGAAACCTTGAGAGGAAGTAGACTTAAAAGGGACCACGTCCACTTCTGGGTGAAGCCGGATACTCCACTTTGTATCTCTTTTGATTACAGTGAGAACCGCTTGGGTACGGAAAAGCCGAAACGTCCCTGGACAGGAGGTTTGTCTTTAAAAGTTTCCTTTCTGTTGATGTGAGTTGTTGAGTATGACTATGCTAATGTGCAAGAAGATTATACTTGGGTTCAACATAAGTGTTTAGTTCTGAAAGTGTGTTGATTGAAATGATGTACATACAAATCTTATGCAGTTTATGCCACTTGAGGCCACTGTGGTTTGTTCAGTTTGCATTACATTGTGCTAATAACTGCTTCCACCTTCTTTTTTTTTTATCTAACTTCTGGCAGTGTGTCTGTGGATGTGCACATGCCATGTCCTGGGATTCATGTGGTTTATGCGGTGGCCTTCGTTGTGTGGAGAGTCTCTCTAGCTGTACTGGTTGCAGAGCCGACCAACAATTTTATTGCTTTCATGTGGGATGAGTTAGCCAAGCTTAGAAAATGGAGTGTGATCCTTTAGTGTGGCCTGTGACTTCATCCCTACTCTGTGGGTTGATCCAAATGAGACAGTGGCCCACTTAAGCACACTTTACACACACAAGTACAGCAGCTGTCAACCATTTATCATACTTAATAATGCACATGTGCTCCCATGCAATCATCTCTCTCTCTCTCTGTCTCTGTCTCTGTCTCTCTCTATCTCTCTCCCCCTCTCTCCTACCCCTACCCCACCCCCCCTTTCTTTCCTCGGGTGTATCTTTTTACGACACATTGTGGTGAGAGGTGTCTCCTGGCCATCTGGGCACCACACTAACGTTCAGCTGGCACTGGTGCTGTCAGGATGGTTCATCAGCAGGCTGACCACAGCAGCTTTCCACCCTCTTTATTTCTCTTTAATACCTACTCAAAGCAGACAGCATGGCTCCACTAAGCCTGGCTGGTAGCTCTGAGCTCCTCATTAAAGTCAAGGTGAGAAAGGGAGTTTATTGAAGCCTTAATGATGTGACTGAAGATTAACTTCCCAAGTAATATCATTTAAGAGTTTAGATTTATTGGAAAGCTAAATTTAGCTCATCTACTTTGTTCCTTAACATTGTGTCGGTCTTCTCGCTGTAGATCATATCACTTTTTTTTTTTTGGCCTCCCCCTGAGTTTAATCAAAATTGATGAGCTTTTTTTATGCAGGGAAAGAAAGATGAAAGCATGATTTTTCTCCTCTTAAGGGTGCAATTTCTAGTTTGTAAAACTGAGGCATATATCATTTCAGAGATACTTTAACATTTTACTGTTTACATTTCCTCTGCATAGAAATGACCTCCTCCATTGATCAGCCCTGCCTCCTTTTCCCCTAAACGGCAATCAATATATGTACTTATATGAACAGTAAAGCTCACTCTTTCCATTTTAAAGGAAAAAACACCTTGAATGTCTCAAACTCCTTTCATCATGGTTATCTACAGTGGCTGATCATCTGATCTAAATCCAAGTCAGTCACAAATATAATGTGCCTAAAATAATACCTCATAAAATAAATATGATCTTGCAGGTCTTTATTGGGAACAACCTAATAACCTTATAGTGCTAGTGGATAAAGTATGTGAACCCTTGAGTTAATGACCTGAAAAAAGTCTGGTGTTAGCATACCTGGAGTCTTGTTAAGAAAAAGAGTTTGGAGCTATTTTGACTGATAATAACCGTTCAGACTTTTGGCGTTTGATCCGCACAAGAAGGATATGTGTATGTGAGGCATGCCTCGCCAAAAAGAGCTTTGAGGGAATGTATGATCATAAATGATTGATTTACATAACACTGGAAAGGGTTACAAAGTGATTTCAAAGGCTTTAGAAATCTACAAACAGAGACAATCTACAAATGGAGACAATTTGCACTGTGGCTACTCTGCCAAGAAGTGTGCACCCAGTCAAAATGACCCTGAGAGCATAAAGGAGACTCTGAGTGACGGCCTGTACCAATGACACCTTCAAATCTTTGGCTAACATCTGTTCATGAGTCTACAGTCCGTAAAACCTTGAACAAGCAGGGTGTATATGGCAGGACACCACGAAGGGAGCTGCTGCTTATTAAAAAGAACGTTGCTGCACACCTGAAGGTTGCGAAAGAGCACATTGACACTCCGCAGTAGTACTGGCAAAATGTTTTGTTTGCAGATGAAACTAAGGCTGAACTATTTGGGAAGACCACGCAGCACTACATTTGGCATAAAAAAGGCAGTGCACATCCCCATGAAAATATCATCCTATCTGTAAAGTATGGTGGAGGGAACATCATGATGATTTGGGTGTAATCAAATTATGCTCATTGAGGTGTAAAATAATTCCCAAGTGTATCAAAAAGTTCTACAGGATAATGTGAGTGTCTGTTCATCAGCTGAAACTCTGGAGTGGCCAAGTCAGAGCACAGATTTCAACCCTGTAGTAGAGATGCTTTGGAGTGACTTGAAGAGAGCCGTACAAAAGGCGTCTGAGGTATATTGCAGAGCTAAAGCAGTTCTGTCAGGAAGAATGGGCTAAAATTTCTCCTGAAAGATGTACAGGTCTCATCCAGAGCCACAGGAAGTGCCTGGTTGAGGTTATTGCTGCCAAGGGAAGGGGTCAGCCAGCTGTTAATTCCAAGGGTTCACTTACTTTTTCCACTTCCACTTTGAATGTTGAATGAGTGTGTTCAATAAATCATATTTTATGTTATGCACGTTATATTTGTCAGTACCCTTGACTTGGATGAAGATCAGATCACATTTTATGACAATTTTATGCAGACCATGAAATTTCAAACGGTTTACATAAGTTTTCTTGTCGGTGGCTCGGTAGGTAGCACTGTCTCCTCACAGCAAGAAGGTCCCGGGTTCAATCCCCAGGTGGAGTGATCTCGGTCCTTTCTGTGTGTCTTCCCCGTGTCCGCGTGGGTTTACTCCGGGTTCTCTGGTTTCTTCCCACAGTCCAAAGACATGCATGTTAGGTGAATTAGTGTCTCTAAAGTGCCCCTAGTGTGAGTATGTGCACGAGTGTGTGTGTGAGCCCTATGATAGATTGGCGCTCTGTCTAGGGTTGTTCCTGCCTTGCGCTCTAAGCTGCCGTCTAGGCACCGGCTCTCCCGTGACCCTGAACAGGAATAAGCGGTTAAGATAATGGATGGTTTGGTGGATGGATGTATATTACCCACATTGCCGTTCATCTATCTCTTATAATGACCCTAGTGTGAATTAGCCCTTGCTTCATCTTTACTTAATGAGAGCGATGCAGCAAACTCGAATCATAATGCAGTCATCTTGTAGATTGTTAACTAGCCGAGACAAGTCTCAGGGTAAAGCCTGGTTTATACTTCTGCATTAACACATCTTTGTTGTGATGCAGAGAAGGGGGATCATGGGTAAACGGCATGCTTAGACTTGCTAGAGCATAGGCCTCCCACGAGCAAACTATGCTTTGTGCAATTCTGCCGTAAAAGGTGTGAGAAAAACAGATGGCACATCATAAACATATCCTAAACGTGTTTATAAAGAGAAAGATTTGCCCCGCTCCAGCTAGTGGTAACAGCTTTTCAGATATTTGACCCACACTGCACCTGCCCTCACTGGGGTTGTTTAGCATTTGCATTTTTTATAAGCACATTGTTTCTGTTAGGAAGCGTGGTGTAGATGCTTTACATCAAACCTGTAGAATTTAAATCTGCTGGTTTAAAATATGCAGAACCAGGAGAAATATTGTAAAATGTCAAGTGACTGAGCCATGAAGCCCAGACCGTACTGACCACACTTCACCAGCAGGGGGAGAGCTTCTGTTTAATCCATGCCGTTTTAATTGTGCATGCAGCACAATCTTGTATTGCTTCAACATACGCCAAAGTGTTTGCCCTTATAGCATGTTACATAACTTGGACTAAATGCACAAGTCCATTTAAGGTTCTATAAGTATTGTTAACTTTCCTTCCTCATCTAAATAATGCAGATTCAAGTGTTTTCTGCGAGGGCTGTTCAATAATTATTGACTAGTTTATTATGAATAATGCAAATGGAGCCAAGTTGTTGGGGAGTTGTTTTACTACCGGCAAGATGGAGTGAGTGTGAAGTCGAGCGAGAGAGAGAGAGAGGGATGAAGGTGGAAAATTAAGTAAAAGCACCCATTCGTTAACGAAGAGACATTTCTGAGAAGGAGTCATAAAGCTTGGTATAAACCCAGTGTGTTTATGCTGTGCCAAGTATAAATCAGGAGTATATTAACCTTCCTCATACAGCACTACTCCAAAAGGAGTTCATTAGACTAATGGCCTTCATCATTTTTAATTGCCTTCACAGCGATATTATTATTGTGCCGTGACATTTGACTATTTAATTTCTTTCTTTTTTTTAAGTGGACATTCAAACTTCAGTAAAAGACCCCGTACATATCTAGGTTGGCCGGGCTTTTTGTTTGCTGCATATGAATGTTGGAGTTGAGAGAGATTTTCATTGAAACATTGTTTGTGAATCCACCAGCAGCACCTCCAGAGGGAAATGCGGATGCAGCACTTTGATTATGAGCTGCTGATGCGTTTTTGTTCATTTAAATTGCACAAGGCAGAACAACACTAGTCTGTAACTTGAAAACATTTGGTGGTTTAGAGACAGATGTGAAAGGCGCTTTACGTCAGTCGTATTTTTCGCTGCTTCAGATCTTTTAACCAGTGTCTATTCAGATTAGTCTCTGTGAGAAACTGATGCACCTCAGAGAAATGTATTAAGATGTACATCTAATTCATCACAATGTTCATATTCACAGCATAGCAGTGTGGAATGTGACCTATATAATGTGGAAGAAAGAGCAAGAATGAAGTGAAATAAGCATGACACGTCTAAATTGAAGCTTGAGAAATTGAAATGTGTCTGTTGCAAAATGTCATGAAATTTGGTATGTATGTAAAGAATGTGGTAGCGATCCAGGAGGTGGAATTTCATAAGTGTCTTTATAACTAAAGATACTGGCTAATGAAATGACTCCACAAGTGAGGCCAACCTGCCTTAAAAAGTTCATTGTAGGCAAAATGGTTTTTGAACTATTGCCCAAAAAGTGCTTTGAACATGAAGGGCAACTCACACCTTGTGGCACAAACCTTATATTCTGTATCATACATGTGAGGCTAGAACTGTACCAAGTGTCCTGTAGATGAAGTGTAAATACGAAATTAGAATATAGGGAAATATTGGGAAAAAATCATTTTTTTTCATAATTTAATTATGAAAAAGGTAATTTTATATCCATTATATATGAACTGACATATTTTTAGCCTTTTTGGGTTTGTTTGGATCATTATTCCTTACAGCTCATGGAAATCAGAAATCCAGTGTCTCAAACTGTGGAGAGAGATAGAGAGAGAGATACAGTTTGATAGATAGATACAGTTAGATAGATAGATAGATAGATGCAGTTAGATAGATAGATAGATACAGTTTGATAGATAGAGATATAGATTGATAGATACAGATATGTAGATTGATAGATATATAGAGGGATAGATATATATATAGAGGGATAGAGATAGATATACAGGGGTTAGACAAGTGTGGGAGGTTTCATGGACCAGGCTGGTGGCCAATCTTCATTAATTGTACATTGCACCAGTAAGAGCAGAGGGTGAAGGGTCAATTAGCAGAGGAAAAGAGCACAGGTTTGGTCAAAAGTTTGCAGGTTTGCAATGCACACAACATTATGGGTGACATACCAGAGTTTAAAAGAGGACAAATTGTTGGCGCACGTCTTGCTGGCGCATCTGTGACCAAGACAGCAAGTCTTTGTGATGTATCAAG
>JAOVYV010000017.1:4348751-4374761 GCA_025674545.1 Hassar affinis | reverse complement strand
ATTAATGCAGGTTGTTAAATTCAATAAATATTAATCATTAATAATAATAATAATTAATAATACAAATATATATATATATATATATATAACATAAAACATAATAATAATAATAATAATAATAATAATAATAATAATGTTGTTCTTTTTTCTTTAACAATAATTATAATAGAATAATATAAAATTAAATGATAATGTAATAAATTAGCAATAATAATATTTAATAGTGAAATAAAAATAGAAGAAATCATAAAAATAGAGATGCCCCGAGGCAAATCAGTTTTTTATTGCAATGTCTTTTCTCTGATCCTTCCCTCTAAATGTCTGACTTCTCTCCCTTGTCAGATTCTCCTACAATACAGCGGGATAAGAAGGAGGAGAAGAAAGTAGAAGAAGGAAGTCCTGTTATCTTACACTGCAGCCCTCCGCAAACTTCTGTGACTCCTTTAATTCACTGGATGGATAAAAGTGAGTGAGATTGTGTGTCATCAGAGAGAGAAAGAGAGTGTGACTGTAGTACCTGAGCTTTGTGTCCTTTAGCTGTCTGAGGCCTCTCTGGTAGCTAAACATAACCTTGTATGAGCATGACATGTGGAGTGTCCTGTGTTTCCTGAGTTTGTGGCCTCTTGGTTAATCAAATGTAAGGCCCATATGGCTGAACAAAGGAATCTATACATTGAGGGCATTCCAAATGATTTAGGTAATCTATATGCCCAGACCAAATGATGCCAAGGATGCTTCTCTTAGCCTATAAGAACCCTTGTCCACACTGGATTCTTCAGAGTGTTAATCTGGATTCTACTGCACTCTCCAAGCGCTCCTGGGGCTTGTAAATGATACTTGTCTTATTCGGATACTTATTTGATATTTGTATTAATAAATTCCTTTAATAAGAAGAAGAAGACGGTGTCAACAGAGATTCTTTACCTCAACTTCTTTGCATCATCACTGCACAAGAGATACCACACGACCTTATTCAACTAACACATCTTGCATCTGTAAACTACATTCCTGTTTTTTTTGCTGTTCTGCTGCAGGGCTTCGGCACATCCAGCAGAGCGAGCGTGTGACTCAGGGCCGTGATGGAAACCTCTACTTCTCTCATGTGACCCTTGCGGACAACAGAAGTGATTACACTTGCAATGTGCAGTTTTTGGGGGCCCGCATTATTATAGCCAACGAACCTATTAGCCTGAAGGTCATATCACGTAAGTGGAGCCTTGCAACTCACTCTCATAATTTATACTGTATGTTTTTAATTTATTGGGTTTAGTAGTACTGGTGTCTTACAGCTCCAGGGCCAGGAGTTCGATCTTGAGTTCTGCTTACTGTTTGAGTGAAGTTTTGCATGTTGTTCCTTAATCCAGGTGGATAGGTTACACTAAATTGGCCAAAGCTGTGAAAAAACTGTGAATAAGAAATCTAGCATTTAGTCCAGGAGTAGTTTTATCTTGTGTTTAATGTTCCTGGGATAAAATCTGGATCCAGCCTGACTCTGACCAGGATAAAATGGTTATTGAAGATGAACCCTCTATTGCATGGTGTTGTCATATGGCACCAATGTCTAATCTCAGTTTTACTAAAACACAGTAAAATAAAATCCATGTTTGACTGTTTAATTGTGGGAAAGGGGTCTTTTTCTTTGAAAGGAAAAATCTGGGCTGAGATCACATGACCAGAAAATCCTGTTTGTACTTCCTTTTTCCACAGACACCTGTTCATGATCTGGGAGCTGCCCAAATCAACTATTTATTAAATATTTTTGCAAGATCTATTGAAGAAAAAGATGAAATACTTTCTGGGATCAGTTAACTTTTAATTTTCATCATTAAAACCTCTTTAGATGCTATATGTTTTTTGGTAAAATGGTAAAATTAATTTGTTGCCATATTTCAGCTACTAGTATATGTGAATATGGAACTGATCTGTGTGCATTCAATCTATTGGATTATAGGTGACTTACATAGCACTAGACTACTCTGTTTACAACTTTTATCATACCATACCATCATACCATAATAGAAATCACATATCTGCTGCATTAAATAAAACAACAACAGTATAAAAAACAATCAACATCTGTTTAATTTATTATATTTGATGAACACCTATGCACGTCATTTGTTGGGTCCATCAGGGCGTATATAAAGCGATAGTCACCTATAGAAGCTTATAGAGCTGTTTCTGCTATGAGAACAGCAAGTTATCACGATTTAGCGATTTTCAATACAGTTTAATAACAACAAACATCAGCATTAGGATTGTGCAATGTTCCCTCCAGGATCCCATGGGGGACCCCCCATACACTGGTATTTTTTTTCTGGTATTTTGAAAGGAAATAAATGCCCTATTTTTGTGTTAACAAATGATTTTCTTTGAGGATTCTTTTCATGTCTACGTCAGTTTCCTCTGGGTTCTCAGGTTTCTTCCTACCTGCTAAAAACATTCTGCATATTTTGTGCACTGGCTGTGCCAAATTGCTATTATGTGTGGTGTCACAAGTTGGACTGGAGTCTCATCCAAGGGTGTATTCCCACCTCATCCACAGAGTTCCCAGGATAGGATCTGGATATACCAAGGCCTTGACCCGATAAAGCTCTTACTCAAAATGAATGAATGAATGCAGTTATAGTTAGTGTTTGTTGACTGTAAGACTTGTCCTGAGACGGACTGGACAGTATTCCCGATTCATGTCTAACGTTCCCAGAATAGGCTCCAGAACCATTATGACCCTGATACAGCATAAAGCGCTTACTAAATAACCTTGTAATAACCTTGCCTGTCTAGAAGAGCCACACCTTGCTGGGCAGGAGGGAGGGAGGGAGGGAGGTGAGGAGTGAACATGTGCCTGGGTGTAAATCTGACATAGTGGGATGAAGATGCATCTGATGCAATTTCATCTTGTGGGACTATCTGGCATTTTCAGTCTCTTATGTCGTCCACACACTGGTTGTGATTCTGTTGCTCTTTTTTTCATATGCCTATGTTTTATTTTTGTCACTTTCCCTTTGCCTTTAGCTAACTCACCACGAAACAGACGGCCACAGATGATGAGACCTACCGGCACTCGCAGTTCTTATCTGGTCCTGAAGGGCCAAAGTCTCGATCTGGAGTGTATCGTCCAGGGCCTGTGAGTGTGTTTTTCATGAACGTCTTTTATATTGAAATGCTGCATTCATACTGAAAACCACATCCCTTTTATCATCTCCTAAGGCCCACTCCATCCATACAGTGGGTGAGAAAGGACGGAGTACTGTCCGAGTCTCGGACGTTCAGAGAGAACTTTGACAGACTGCTGCGTTTTACAAACATTTCTGAACGGGATGATGGGGAGTACCAGTGCACAGCCAACAACTCCCAGGGCACCGTCACACACACCTACACCATCTCTGTGGAAGGTATAGCCCTATCTGGCTTTAAACTGAGAGAACTACACCTTACTGATTCATATGGGTGATGAAGTTCCAATTTGTTTCTATGAACATTATGAATATACAGCATATAATGTTCTATTGTCTGCCTCTGTGAGGCCACCCGCTAGTCATAAATATTCCTAAAATGGACTGCCTAATGTTCATGAATATTCATTAGCTCACTAATAACCTTGCTCATACAGGGATGAACATTTTGCACATAAATACATGCAGAGGTCTTGTATTTATACATGATGGATGCATTGCCTATAAAATAAGTGACAATGCAGTTCATTGAACTATGACATAAATCACTTGCTATTGTGTGAAAATAACATACTGGAAGAGCAGTTGCACTATCATCAAAATCACCTCAGGTTATGTTGTAGAGAACAATCATATGCAGGCTGGGATGCAGCCAGTTTGTTGGTGGTGCTCTATGTTGATTGGAGTAGTTAAAATCTGACACAGGATTTAGATACAGTTTGATAAAGTCTCTGTTTTAGTCAGTTGAACTGAAGAAACCTTCGTAGGCACAGGTTTCAGATTTTCTCAATGTTGCAGCTCATTACAGTCCTGAAAAAAAGAAAAATGGTTTCTTCGCACTCTTCTACATGCATTCCATGTTGGTGTAGGACACAATTTGCTACAACCAAGCCAACAAGGCTGCCATATGATGCCACTTGCCTCTGTCTCACTGACGGACCCTCACTGTGCTCCTATATTGAAAAAACAATTTAACACTTTTAAAAGACGTTGCCAGTGCTGTGTTTATGTTAGTTATAGCAGTTATATCAGTCCTGTATGTTTTTATTAGACACATCTCAGCGAAAAAACATGGCATACCATCTTTACACGTCAGCTAGATGGCTGGCTTTTACATGTCCACATATTGTTGTGTTATTCTAGCTGCTCCGTACTGGATTAAGGAACCGAGCAGTGACCTCTACGCCCCAGGAGAGACAGTCAGATTGGAGTGTCAGGCAGATGGGATCCCGACTCCGCAAGTCACCTGGAGTATCAACGGAAATCCTCTCTCAGGTAACTGTGCTTGTTTACCTAAACGTGATGAATCTATACAGTAATACTTCAGTCAAAACATAATATGCACACAATTCACTTCATTCCAGACAAAATCAATCTACTAAACCATGTTTCATGTCTAAATGTCTTTCCTTTTTTTCTCTTGGGACTGGAACTTTGAGACTAATTGATCTCCCAGTGTTGATAATACGGAGTGAAAGAGCCAATCGTGGTTAATAGCAATAACCATTTTGGGTAACATAATTTGTGTTTGAAATGGAGCCATGTTTTCTACAAAGAGCAAAGTTATGCATTATGATTACTTTGTACTCTCTAGAGTAAATTGTTTGGATACTAATCCCAAGCAGGGCATTGTGGGATATCATAAGAGTGCTAGACATTCTCCACAATGGTTTCAGACAACGTGACAAAGCTCCCGAATAGATTTAAAACACATGCTTGCATTATTACCTCTGGCAGCAGTGTTAATCTAAAAAAAAAATTAATCTCAGACATGTCCTAGGGTGACTGAAGACATTTGGGGTAAATGTCCTAGTATATTTATCATAATAACTATTTATAGTGTCTCTAGATATCCATAGATTCAGGCTGGATTCTAAAACAAAACTGTTTAATATAGAAATAGACCCGGACCCACGGCGTACCGTAAGCGGAGGAACTCTCATACTGCAAGATGTGGAGCTCAGTGACACTGCAGTGTACCAGTGCAAGGCCTCTAACAAACATGACACCATCCTCATCAACGCCTACGTCTTCATCACCGGTGAGGGTCACTTCAGTATTTCTAATAAAAACTTTACATTGATCTTGCTGCTATTTTAGTAAAAAGGCTGTGTGTTGCTGTTTCAGTGCTTCCTCCACAGATCCTGACAGAGAACTCGTTGTTGTACAGAGTGACAGAAGGAAAGACAGCAAAGTTGCAGTGCATGACCTTTGGTTCACCTCGCCCGAAAGTTACATGGTGAGGGCAGTCACAAAGAGCTACTGTGCTTAATCACATGTGGTGATTATTAGAGACTATGACTATGACTATGTAATAACAATAAGGCTCTTTCCAGAGATTATCATGAGTTTCTCAGCTAAAATTGTTAATGAGTAATCATCAATCACTTGAACAACAATCTGAAGTGAAAACTCCTCGAGTAGCCAAGGCCACTTGAATACTTACTTTAAATCCCCTAGTTTTTTGGCAGCGACATATTTTCTGTTAAAACAGCCAAATGATTTTCATATCTAGATGCAAATCATTTCCAATGGTGGAAAGATATGACAGACTAAAATAATAAAAATGAATATTTTAATAAAATGCTTCAAATAATACTCATTAGTTCTTTCTCTTCTGGGATAGTAGTGTGTCATTTGAACATTTGTTTCAGCTCTCTAAGGCTCTTGACTAAAGGGTTAATTTCTTTTTGTCATTTTTATCTGTAGTTATCATTACTTACATTTTCCAACAGTTATTAAGAAAAATACAATACAAAATAAGACAAATCACAAGATGTTAATAATAAAAAAAAGAAAGTACAAGTTTAGTGTCTGAGGCTTTAAAAATCTTCTTTTTGTTAATAGAGACAAAGTCAGTTTCTCCAAAGGTAGCACCATTGATACTAGAGAGAGAGAGACCCAAATTCACAGAGGGTACCGTAGAAACAACTTCTTTAAATCTTTGGCCAAAATCTGGTCAATGTTACTGTTAACTAGATTATAATCCTGGGGTCATTGAAAAAGTGTTTTTAAACATTTCTTCAATCACTGAATGAATATCTCTCCAATATTTTGCAGTAGAAAGGCATTGCCCGGACACATGCACGTAGATTACTAAAGGGTTCATTTTAAGGAACAAAGGTGTCAAGGGAAAATTTATCAGAGCAGAAGTAGAAGTAAAAATTGCCCACACTTTTCAAAGAAACAGAATTAAAAGTATTCCCAAAACATATTTAAGTCCAGTAGGTTTCTCCTTTTCACTGGTAATAATAATCATATGAAAATGGGACTCAGATCAGGGTCTGACTCAGAATTACAGCGAGTTAAAGAAGAAAAATCTTTCAAATATTATAATTTTTTGCAGTATTTGCAGTCACAGTATTTGTGTTTGTGTCTGTCTTCTCAGGGAGGGTTCAACTCGGGACTCCGTGTTGTCCGAACCCAGGATGAATCAGTTAAGCAATGGTACTCTAGTGATTAATGATGTATCCCACAATGACAAGGGCCTGTACAACTGCTCAGTGGGTGAAAAAGACAAACTCACCATCACTGCTGAGCTTGAAGTCCTCAGTGAGTAACCAGCAGAAACATATGCTCATGCAATTATTTTTAAAGACATGCATCTCCCTTCCTGGACTATGTTTAATTAGAGTGGGTGCCGATGTGAGCTGTCTGGGTTTATCTTGGGTTTCCTTTTTCCTTTTCAGACCGGACGGTGATCATAAAACCACCACAGGCTCTGTATATTCAGAAAGGGAAGACGGCCATCTTCACCTGTCAGTACCAAATGGACAAAAATCTGCGTCCACCTCAAATACTGTGGCGGAAAACCAACAAGAAGCTCGATGAGTCCTTTGATGTAGACAAGTAGGATAATGGAATTGTTTACACTAATAATAATAATAATGTACTAATGTGGCTGCAGTTTTTTTATTCCATTATTATTTCAGGAGCATACCTCTGTGGAAAAGATTGGACTCTCCTATTCTCTTTAGTCAATTAGATGACATTATTGATGCTCTACTATACAGTATATTATTATTACTGTGTTTCAGGTATATCATTGACAACACAGATCTCATAATAAATAACGTCCAGGATGAAGATGAGGGTGTTTATGGTTGTGAGGTCATAACAAGTTTGGACATGGCTGAAGCTAGTGGCAGCCTCACAGTTGTTGGTATGACATTTAAAAAAATCTTATAGAACAAACACATTTTCGTCATTACAGCACACATTTGAATAGGTGTGTATATGATTTCTACAGTTTCACCTCTATATTTTCTCTCTCTCTCACCCTCAGACCGACCAGACCCTCCTTCCATGCTGCAGATCACTGAGCCTGAAGTTCAATCAGTAACTCTGTTATGGGTTCCAGGAGATAACAACAAAAGCCCTATTTTAGGTGCGTAAGTGAGCATTTGTACTATCATGGACATTTACATAGCTGGTAGGTGATCATAAATTAAATTAATTAGGCTTATGTCTGTTTCATGTAGCTTTGTAACAACAGAGATGGGGACTCAAGTTTATGACTTGGACTCGAGTCACTCTTAAGTGACACACAGTCAAAATACACACAGTGACTTGAGACTTGAATTACGACTTGTCTTCAAAAGACATGAGACTCGGACTCGAGATTTGGGACTCGTGAACAATTTTTATTTTTATTCTTTTGCCACATTAACATGAAGGAAATATCTGATGAGCTGAATGTCATTCCCTCTCTTACTGTATTATCATGCGTAACTTTACGCATATGCATGGCCATAGGTGACACAACCATACAAGAGTTGATACTTGACTTAGACTTGAGACCAAGGACTTCCTCTGTCCAACACCCTGTACTAAGCATTATATTTACTGTATGAGGAATGACTGTTTTTAACCCTGTTAAACATGTACTTTAAACTGCATGATCTTTGCATGAAGATAACCTAAGCAAAATTAAAAAGCAAACATAAAACATTTCCACATTGTTTTGGTGAATTACATTTATGATGTCAAAATATGAGGCAGAAAAAAAAATGCAAGAAAAAGATTTTTTTTAAACCTGTAGCCACATCCAATATTTTTTCCCCACATATTAAAAAGTCTTATAGCTATTCATTCATGAGAAAAAATAACAACAGTATATTCAGTACAATTAATTTTTATTTCTAAAGCACGTTCAACAATGGACATTTTCTCAAAACAGCTTTACAAAGACATGAAATTAGGAAATGGCTTATAGGTTTTGTCCCTAACTGTTATCCCTAATGAGCAACCCGGGGGCGACAGTGGCGAGGCAAAACTCCCACAGATGTTAAGATGTTAAGAAACCTTGAGAGGAACCAGACTCAAAATAGAACCCAAGGGGGGTATATGATACATAAGATATTAGTTTGAGCCTTCTTAGCTTTCCATGCTGCAAAACTATCACCTAAAGTAAAATTGTTTTGGGAATAAACAAAACTGCTCGCATTAATCTATAATATTTAGGGTGTATGTTGCACTGAGTATACAACAGGGAAATGCAATTAAATGAGCATGGAATTAAGTTTTTTTTGGATGAGAAGGTATCAGACAGACATGGATGTTGTTTCCACAGCTTACCTAACCCAGAAGGGATTCAGTCCATACATCTTAACGTTATGTTGTTTATACTGTTGTCTCATGATATGGCTGTGTAGTTTCGAAAAAGGGTGTGTATACCTGATCATGACAGCCACATTTGGGTCTTCTTCAAACTGTTGCCACAGAGGAAGAAACAAATTTGTCTACAATGTCTTTGTATGCTGTAGCTTTGAGATTTCCATTCACTGGTGCTATGGGGCCCAAACAAGGCAATGCCCCTGTGTGCACACTGAGGTTTAATCGTTTGCCAAGGTTGGAAAAACTCAGGTGACCTGCCCAGAACCCTGACCTCAACCCCATTGAACACCTTTGGGATACATGGGAACACTGACTACATGCCAGGCCTCTTCACCCAACATCAGTACCCAACCTTACTAATTCTCTTGTAGCTGAATGGTTAAATCCCCACAGCCACATTCCAAAATTCTGTGGAATGCCATCCCAGAAGAGTGGAGGTCATTATAACAGCAAAGGGGACTAAATCTGGAATGAGATGTTTATGATTGTCAGGTTGCCATATTACATTTGGCTATATCATTTACGCAACAATTTAAGATACAAATTATGATGAGTTGTGGTTGCCAACTAAGTTGCAAGTTAATCGGAGATTATTGCTTCTTTACAAAATCATAGCCTAGCATGTGTCTTAATGTTGTCTAACTATATCTTACTAACTGGTGGTGTGTATGTATAGAGTATGTAGTGGAAGCTGAAGAGACCGGCACCGACACAGAGGATTGGGAGGAGCTTATGCGTGTGTCTGGAGACACTCGGCGCACCACACTCCCACTGAAACCCTACCTCTCGTACCGTTTCCGGGTCATTGCTATCAACAAGATTGGCAAGAGTGACCCCAGCCAACCCTCTTCAGCTTACTCCACTCCTGCAGCTCGTAAGATGCCATTCCTTTCGCTTAGATCTAAACATTGTGACAATTTGAATGCTTTATGATGTTTAAAATAAAATTGTGTACTTACAACTAGTCTTGCTAGCACACTTTAGAGAAGACACTGACGTCTGAAGTGACTGCTTATCACTTTGTGGTATTGTGCGAATATTTGTCGTTTTGTCCACAGGGCCGAGCAGTAACCCTGAAAGATTGCGCAGCGAGTCTGTTGCTCCGGACACTCTTGTCATCACATGGAAGGTAGGAACTAGGAAAATATACTGAGCTGATCAGTCAAGTGTGAAGTTTGACCTGATATCATAATGCAGCTTGATATTTGTATGGAACTCATATGCATGTCTTCTTACAGGAGATGGATAGAAGGAACTTTAATGGCCCAGGTTTCCACTACAAGGTGATGTGGAGGAAGGTTGTAGGCAGTGGGCCTTCTTGGCACACTAATTTTACCACCTCACCACCTTTTGTTGTCATGAACGTGGGCGATTTCAGCGCATTTGACATTAAAGTGCAGGCTGTTAATGAACTGGGAGAGGGTCCAGAACCCAAATCTACCATCGGCTACTCTGGAGAGGATTGTAAGTTTCCTGTTAATAAGTTGGCTAAAGCTTTATCCCATTAGTTTAATCATAGCATAATGGTTGCCAAATTTCAAATTTGGATAAATGCAGCTGTCTGGGCCTGCCATGTACTATTACACACAATCATTTCTTAATAAGATCATTTTTGTCCCAAAAGTTTAAAGGAGCAGTTTGGAATATTTGGAGCCCTCTGCTGACAGTGATATGAATTGCAATTGGAATCAAAATACTGACCAGCTTTCTTCTACCTCGTAATTGACCCCACCCACACTCAGTGGAAAATGTGTATTCCTTGAGAGGAAAATGGGCTAAACTGAGTGAGAGCTAGAGTAGAGCTAATTTCCAGGCCAGAAATGAAGAAATTTCATATCCACGCCACTAAATGGCAGAAATGGGAATACATTTTTTTAGGTACTGTATGTTAGGAATCATATTGCTTGTACATAGAAATAGAAAACATAGCATAGAAACACTTTAAAACATTAAAATCTGCCCCTTTAAGCGATGCAGCATACAGAAATATTCTTACCATGATTTCTCTGTGTGTGTACTTCAGTCTTTCTGAAAGCTCAAATGAGCAAACGTGTGTGTCCGTGTTTGTGTGTGTGTGTGCCCTTCAGATCCCTTGGAAGCTCCTCTGAACATAGGAGTGATTCTGCTCAACAGCACTGCCATCAGGGTAACGTGGGCCCCAGTGGACAAAGACACTGTGAGAGGACATCTGATGGGCTACAAGGTATTGTAGCACTCTGCCAAAAAAATCTTTGCAGGCTTTAAAGAGCTGTCTTGAGTCAGATGCCTGTCGGCTCTCACTGAAATACAGAGATAAAAGTTTAGCACAAGCACTATGATCTCTCCGGGTCTTGAATTTCAAGATACACTTTTAATGATCAGTATTCTGTTCTGTGAGAAATGTGCAACCTTAGAAAATCGTTATTGAAGTTCTAAAGTAAATTTTAACCATTTAGTTGCACTGATAAAAAATGAGCAGTATGACATTAATTTGCCGCCGTTCTCCTTTAAGATCCACCTGGCGTACTACGGCTCCTGCAGCAAACACCATCACCCAAAGTGCATTAGTGAGGAAGGTGATCCGCTGAATGAGGTTGTAGTGACAACAGGAGCTGATGAGGAGAAAAAGGATCTGGGAGGTCTGTGGCCGTATTCCTCCTATTCTCTCACTGTTAGCGTCTTCAACAGCAAAGGAGATGGACCTGAGTCAGAAGCCCGGCCTTTCCGTACACTTGAGGGAGGTGAGAGAAGCAAAGGTTCAAAAAAAGAATAAAAGATGTAGGAACCCTATACACTTTTCTTATTCTTTTCTGGCTATAAATGTACAAAGTTCAACATAGGAGGTAATCGTTTTCCAGTCAGTACTGAGATGATACAGAGATTTAAACACAGATTACTTTACTGTGGTGTCACCCTTTTCCAACAGTTCCTGGTCCTCCCATGTCTCTGATATTGTCCAGTCCCTCAGAGACGGAAATGACACTCCACTGGACTCCACCTGCTCAAGAAAACGGAATTCTGATCGGATACCTGCTACAGTACCAAGACTGTATGTCTGCATGCTTACACCTGTTACTGTAACTGTAAAAAGAAAATAGACAAGCCCTATAATCCTGGAGGAAATTGTACTCCAGGCTTACAGTCCTTAATCTTCTCACTACACATCTTTCCTGTTAGTTTTAAAGTATGCATTAAGATTAATAAACACATCTTAAGGGGATAAAGTTATTATAATGCTGTTGCTAGGCAACAGGGAAATATGGATCCAGGGCATAAGCAATGGCAGAATTTTACCACCTACAGTATATTAAAATATCTGTAAGAAACAAAAGCAACTGAAGTGTCTGGTGTGTTAATAAGTAGATTGACCAATCACCTCACAGGAGTTCACCTAGATACAGTTGGTGCTCAGTAAAACTAAAAAGCTAATTTTCTTATAAAACTGCACAAATTGTGAAACACCTGGGAACACTGTTTAAGAAAAAGGTACACCATATATGGACTTCCTTTAGTGTATTACTGTTTAGTGCACTATAGTGTTTTCTTTTATATTATTGTCAAAGGCATCTTTGCTTTACAGCGAGTCTTTACATGTGCCTAAGACTTCTGCATTGTACCGTACAGTAATTAGTTGGTAAGTTTTACTGAGCGTCTTGGAGAATCTGCCACAGCTCTTCTGGAGACTTTGACTGTCACACTTACTTCTTTTTTTCATTCAAAATCCAGCAGCCTTCATCATGTCTTTTGTCTGAAAAGTGCTCTGTTGTGTAATATGTTGCTTTTGTTACTGACATACAACCATTTTTGTGTAACATTAAATTTTTTAGTGGAAAAGTAACATTTGGAAATATAAAATATATTTTATATTTTTATACTGACTCATTAATACAGAACTCGAAATGACAACAATAACTAAAGTTGTACTTAAAAACAATAGGGTGCCTGAGACTTTTGCATGGTACTGTAGGTCCTAAATGCTTAGGCTAAACCGTGGCCGAAACCATTCCAAAGTCCTTCTCCTACATTTCCTACTAAGTCCTTCTTTTTCCTTTTCCTGTCTGTCTCTCTGCAGTAGACACTGTGGACAGCCCCATGCAGATGGAGAAGATTGATGACCCCAGAGTGCATCAGATAAGCATTAAAGATCTGGACCGTCACAGCCATTACCGTTTCTACCTGCAGGGGCGCACTGCAGCTGGAGAAGGCCTGCCCATCACCAAAGTGGGAGCAACTACACTTGATGGAGGTGCAGTTTTCTGCCCCCCTCGCTCTCTCTCTCTCTCTCTCTCTCTCTCTGTCTCTCTCTCTCTGTCTGTCTCTCTCTCCCTCTCTCTCTCTCTCTCTGTCTGTTTCTTTGTCCCAGTAAATAAAGGCATGCTCTCTCTACCTGTCATTCCTAGAAGGAGGATGTGACCTACCACTTCTCAATGCTACACTGCTTTCATTTAAATTTTGTGCACTTAATACTGCATTAAAACACTGCATCATATCATATCTTTCATTCATTTGAATCATTAAATACATAACAGCTTGCAAATTCTATAGTTTCAGAAGGATATAGTTTCAGCTGCCTCCTCTGTTTTTACTCTGAATATTTATAGATTAAAGGATGTAAAATGAATCATTTTA
Source organism: Hassar affinis (assembly GCA_025674545.1). Classification (NCBI taxonomy): domain Eukaryota; kingdom Metazoa; phylum Chordata; class Actinopteri; order Siluriformes; family Doradidae; genus Hassar; species Hassar affinis. The sequence continues at coordinate 4,361,361 of JAOVYV010000017.1, read as the reverse complement.
TCTGGGTCACATGGATGATATTTCATGCATGCATAGCAGAGGCAGAGTGCAGAACCAAATTTGATTAGGGACACTTAAAGAGGCAACTAGTGATATTAAGAAGCTCCTTTTCTTTGAAGCATGAAAGTGAACTGATAATGAAAGAGCATACAGGAAGAGTAATGAGGACTGTGGAGATCAAGGGATTGAGGGTAAAGTATGATTGTGAAGATGCTTTTCCTAAGTGCACAGAACATCAGGGTTAGGTGGTCTCTGTGCAACTCAAAGGCAGGAATGATATCAGATCAACTCATTATGTAACCTGTTTTTTTGTTTTTGTGCCCAAACAGCTCCGCCTCGCAACTTTAGTTTGTCGGTTGGAGAGACAGCAGTTAATTTAAGCTGGGTTTTTCCTGAGAGACAAAGGAACATAGGCTTCCACGTTCACTACCTGAGAAAGAATGGTAAGAGCTTTGCCCTGAGGATTAATAACTGTTAATGGAGTTATCTTCTGTTCATTCATTTTAAATCACTGCTATATGATCAGTTGGCTTGAAGGATGATTTTATGTGTCACATACAAGGGTGAGTCAGAAATGATCTGCACTACGAGCCTGAGATTAAACAGCAGAGTATGGATTGGAAACATCCTCAAAAGTCCAAAGTCAACCATCAGCTGGAAAATTGGTGTTAACAGGTTTCTGTGATTCTCAAAGGCCAGTATTTTAACATTATCAGGAAAAAGGTTCACCAATCATCAGTGCTCATTACAGTCAGATGTTCACTGAAGAGCTGAAGCCTAAAATTTGGACAAAACGTAGAGGACTTCTATCCAAGGGCGTTGCGTGACATTGCACTTCTGCTCACTGCTACCCATACTGTCAGCACTCTCCAAAAACTTTGTTATGATGTTTTAAAGCAAGCTCCCTATAATCCTGATCTTGCTCTATCAGACTATCCCCTGTTTGTTCTCCTGAAAGAAGCCCTAAGTGGATGAAGATTCAAGTCTGATGAAGAGGTGAAGACAGCGGTGTATTAGTGGCTTGCAGCTCAGCCTAGAACATTCTTTTAATAAGGGCATACAAAAACGTGTTGACAGATGGAGATTATGTGGAAAAATTTGAATTTGTCTTTTCTGTAAGTTGATTAAAATAAATTCTACAGCCAGAGTGCGGATAATTTTTGAATCACCCTCATAAGATATATATCTCACAAGTTTTGTTTGGTGATTACACAGACTTCCATATGGTGAGAGTCTCAGATAGTTACATATAGTCCTCTCTTTGTACACTGTTGTCCCATGGTGTTTCACCGTCGTCTCTTTGAGTCCTAGCATGAATGACTCGGCGCTCATTTGTATTTGTGCTGTTTGTGGTTTTGTGTTTCTCTCAGGACGTGGAGGATGGATGCAGTCAGAGAAAGTGAACACGTCTCAGTCGTTTTACTCCCTACAGGGGCTCCAGCCTGGATCTCATTACCGCTTGCGTGTTGTCTTCAGCAATGGCACCTTCTGGGAAACTGAAATAGAGACAGAGGGAGAAGGTATCACACATACACACATACACACAGACACACACACACACAAAGACAGACACAGAGACACAAATATCATACTACTGGGTTTTGTATTAAGCTACAATCCACAACTAACAGAACTGACAAGGCTTGCTTCTGGTACTGCAGCAACAAAGTCGGTGACGCTCGACAGCACTCAGTGGATACGGTCTCTTTGCACAGTCAGTGTTCTCACACATCCTGAGAAACGTTGACATTTATAGTCTGAGGAACACCTGGCAAAATAAAAAAGACAAAAATATCCTGGAAAGATGTAAGCTTTATATAAAAGTGTGAATGCGTGCTGGAATAACAATGTCCTTGGCTATATAGAGAACAAATGCTCAAATTATAACAGGGTTAAGAGAAATAAAATCCTAATTTAAGGACAGAAACATGAGGATATACTGTATTATGACTTATAATCGTACATACTTAAAAACAAGAATGCACAATAAGCATGCATGCTAAATAAGTAAAATATTCGGAAATAAATATTCACACTTAACAAATAAGTGTGTATAATACGCATGAATACTTTAAAATGAGCAAGCAAAATATGTATGCATACTAAACAAACTAAAAGTGATGACACTGCGATGACAAAATGACAAAATTAAACTGTGTGTGTGCGTGTGTGTGTGTGTGTGTGCATGTATGTGTGTGCAGGAGTAACAGAGAAGCAGAGTAGCTTTGCAACTGAAGGCTGGTTTATTGGGCTCATCAGCGCCCTCGTGCTGTTGTTGCTCATTCTGCTCATTCTCTGCTTTATCAAGCGCAGTAAAGGTGGAAAATACTCAGGTAGGCCAGCTGCCTCACTGAGCAGACACTACACTTGGACACAAGGCTGTTAGGGAAGCATTTATTTGGTGTGATTGATGTAAATTGGGTTAATCGTTTGTTCTCTTCCTCAGTGAAAGACAAGGAGGAGGGTCAGGTGGACTCGGAGTCTCGGCCAATGAAGGATGAGACATTCGGGGAGTACAGGTGTGCTGCAGTGACCTCTTCTTCTTTGCTTTTCTGAAGCATGAAGCTTGACTGTGAATTGCAGCCCTGTTTCTTTGCTTTGCTCACACTCTCCCTTTTTTCCCAATGCTTTCCCTCAATGCTTTCCAGATCACTAGAGAGGTATGATTTGCAGAGTTTTTTTAATGCATGGGCCTGAATATTGCTGTTGTTGAGCTAAACACTGACCCACAACCATCCCTTTTCTATGCACAATACATTGAGCAGTATTAATTAAAATAATTCTGTGATAACACATAATCATTTGTGGTTGCAGTGGAAACAGAAAGCTTACTATATACATTATTATTTATGTTTAGTTATATTATATACTACTACTACTACTACTAATAATAATAATTATTATTATTAATATTAATCAATAATGATTAATTAATACTTATTATTAATAATTATTATTATTATTACCTTTTTATGGTTATTATTTTATGCATAAAGTGATTACAGTTATTTTCATAATAATAAAAATGTCCCTTTTTTTAATGCATTTGCATTTATGGCATTTGGCAGACACCCTTATCCAGAGTGACATACATTTATCTCATTTATACAACTGAGCCACTGAGGGTTAAGGGCCTCATTCAAGGGCCCAGCAGTGTGGATTTGAACTCATGACCTTTGGATCAGCAATCCAACATCTTAACCACTGAGCTACACTGCCCTGATGCCTGAGGCATACCCTTTAAACATTTCCCTTTCTGAATGTGAGCTTAATAATTTCTTATAAATACAGCATCTTTTGAGCTGCTTTTGGATCATCTCAGTTGCAGTATTTTCCCCAGTTCTTGTTTCACTTTGTAGAATTATTTTTGTACATAAATGATGGAATCTTCCATTCAAAACCACGGAGGATGCAAACGCTGGCACTCAACTTTGTGTTTGTGTTTGTGTAAGAGATCACTGAGTTTGAGAATGATGTATAAATGTTTGAACGTCCCTATCTCCTTCCTTGTCGTTGTGAAGTGACAATGAGGAGAAGCGCACGGCCAGCCAGCCGTCTCTGTGCGAGGACAGCAAGCTGTGTAGCGATGACGGCCTGGACGATTACGCCAACAGCCACAGTGATCAGACCAAGGTGACAATGGACGAGTCTCTGGCCAGTCAGTACAGTGGAGCCAGAGATGGGCCAGAGATCGAGACGCATGACAGCTCACCCCTCAAATCTGCCACTGCCAACTACGGCCTGCCCAACTCTGCTGCGGTCCTCGACTAGCGAGGCAGCTGGAGCAGAAGAATAAAACTTCTTATCTGAATTACTGACCAATCAATCAATATTACACACAGAGCAATGTCAATGTGTACACTAAAGTAAATGCCAAGTAAAAAAAACACCAGATTCAATACTGGGCCAGACTTTAGACATAATCAGACCGACTCTTAGACCCCTGGCAGAGCCAGAAGGGAGGAATTATTTACAATAGACTAGACCACCCTTATGTGTAGGGACTGCCATGTTTGCAACCTGTTTACAGATAAAAGCTCTGTAATATCTCGTTTCATATCTCTTGTAATATATCGTTTCAGAGTAGACAGCTACAAGCATCCCAATTTCCTGCTTGATAAAATGACTTATACAGAATACAGAATAGACTTTATTAAAGGAAAAATCCACCTTGACCAACATATTACTCTTTATAATTCAGTGGCATCCAAGATTTATTTTGTAATAAAAATGTAATGAGACGTTTTTAGTTTCACTTATACCCAAAATGCCTTTGATAGTGGCACCAGTGGGATTTAGCCCTTGCTTCCTCTCTAAATAAAGCGAGCAATGCAGCAGTGCTTTAGGCCTTTAGTCTGTCCGGCTCTCTCACCTCATCCTCTGTACTCTCTTCTCAAACAGACCAGCTTCCAAAACATTAACTTTCATGCTAATGCCACCAACATCGCCGCCCTCGTCATCTCGGAGCTCACTATCTAGCAGTCCCTGCTGTAAGTCAGCACGCTTATCTGTGTTGCATTCTCGGGCTTTGGACCAACCACTTGCATCAACGTCTCTACTATTTTACATCAGTGTTCTCATTAATGTGATATTAAACCTTACTGGAAAATGTTACATGGGAAAAAGCAGCTCTTTTTTTTTTAGGTTTCAAGCTAACACAAAACCTGACAGTTATCACTTATGTTAGAATTGTTCTTTCTCTTATTAAACACCATTTTAACTGCACTTAAAGCAGTGTTATCCTCTGAGCAGTACACATCCTCTAAATTCTCAAAATACAACATCAACCAACAAATTAGGACTAGAATCACTACAAAAAACACACCATTATCACCAGTATAAACACTTTTAAGGTGTTTCAGGGTAGAATTTTCCTTTAATGATGACGATTTTTAATTACAGTGACAGAATTAACTTGACGAGGACACATATAGACGCCGCATGGTTATTGCCAAATACGGGACAGTGTGAGCAGAAGAGAAAGAAAAAAGCAGGGAGATTGAGGGCCTTTAATAAGTGCATCATGCAAACATACTGTATGTACGACACCTTGTGTATGGATTGCACTGATGTGTTTCATTATTATGTCTATATATGTAGATATAAATAGTTATGTGGTTTGCCATTTCATTGTATTGCCTCATTGTTAGAGATCTATGCATTTTTATTTATTTTTTTGCCAGTTTTGTTGATGTCCTCTTGGGTTAAACCTTTTTCTCATGTTTCCCTTGATTTTGCATCCTTCTAGAAATTACGCACCAGGACTCCATAGCCAAGCTGCCGGCACTTAGAAATATATCTGATGCAATGGTCCGCTGATATGAGGTGCTTTATATCAGGCTGTATGTAGTCACGTCTAGCAGTATTAGAGAGCTGTCATCTCCGAATGCTTACTGTTTCACTGCCATTTTCAGCTCTAACCTTCTCATTTGTGTGTAGCTCCCTATATGTGCGTGCCGCTTTGTATTGTAGTGTGCATAGTGTATTAAATGATGTATACTGATAGACAAATCCTCTCTTGCAGTCCTGTTGGTATAAAGCCATATGAATACACTTCCGAGGTGTAATCGGGTATGAGGTAGTATCGAGGTTGATGGGGTTGTGAGAGAGCACATCACGCATACACACATACACTAATTTCAGCTTGGTTATAAACAATCATGTGTAATTAACCCTGTTTGTGTCTTACACAGAGAATGTATGCTTTGTCGGGGTTGGAAGTTTGATTCCTGACCTGTATACCAAATAGCATTTGTTCCTGGTTCGATGTGCGATGTGTGTGCTGTCTTTAAGTTCGGATAAGCAGTGTTATGTGAATAAAACTGTACAAGATCATGAGACGTCTGCTAAAAAAAAAAGAGTTTCAATTCTGTTGTTCTGAAGAAACTCAGATGAGGTTGAAGAAGGAAAAAAAAAGCTCTTGAAATTTTTTTCTTTTTGAATGTAAATAAATCCCAAATGGTTGTTTTGCTATGGCCTCTATTTGTAACTGTGTCTTGTTGATTACCATGGGGTTTTTTGGGGTTGTTAATGTTTTAATTCTTAACCTTTGACCTTTTGTCTAGTTAGTTGTGAGATAACTGTTCTAGATTAGTAGAGAATAGTTTTTTTGAAAACTTACTCAAAAAGGGAACTCCAAACAAGCTGTCCTTTCATACTGCGATCAAATCCAATCACATCTTTTTTCTTTTTTTTTTTTTTTTTTAGGAAAAGCAAAATAAAACTTCACTGGCCATTCACTGAAACACAGTCGGTTTCCTCAGAGAATTCATTTCCTCTTCTGTTTGCTTACGAGTTGCAGTATTGTGTGTATCCGTTACAAGACAATTCCTGCACAGGCTCTATGAGGAAGCAGAGATATTTGAGTCTTGTTTGTAACCTGCACCCACACACACATACACACACACATGCAGGGAGAATTTACAATGTGCTGACTTAAGCTCCTCTGCAGTGAGGTGTAATCTACGGGGAAGTGTGTGATGCAGTGAGTCTGGACTTCTGCTTTTAATATGTTGGCTTCTACATTGTTGCTATACAGACACACTCAGGACAAAATACTCGTAGACGTTTATTTTCGTACGGGAGGAATAAGTGATGTGAATTGTGTCAACCGAACTGCTGCTAGACGTCTGTGCTCCGTTAATGTCCGATTAAAATCAACTTGCAGATATCCGCTATACAGCTGATTTGCTTTTCGGAAGGATGTAGCTGCAACAATGCCTGTTGTCATATAATGTGTCATATTACTGTGGCATTTTACTTAATAAATATAATGTAGTTTCTGATTATTTGAAATCTACTCCAGGTTCAGTTCGAGCTCCAAGACTAGACGTTGCTTGATACAAAATATCTCTCATATTATGTATATCCTGTGTTTATCAAATGTTAAAAATTGGATCTGAATGAGAGGACTGCAATTGTAGCTGACTGATCAATAACCATGTTCATGTTGCTTTTCCGTTTGCCTTGGAGAACTGGGCCAGTGACTGGGGTGTGCTTGTAATAGAAAATGATACTGAATGTGAATCATGAATCAGCCACTGTATGTAAATGCTTCAAAAATAAAATCCAAGGAACAAGCTGCATCTTCAATTCCTCTTTTATAATTTTATTGAGTCTCTGGTGGAAACTATTTGGGTTCATAAATGACAAACATGTTCACGGTGGTCAGTGAAAACCCTTCAGATATCACTGTGGCTGAATTTTTGTGTATTGTGTAATTATATTCAATTCATTTGTTTTTTCAATTCTTACTGGTTTTAAAAATGTATTATTACTTTAAAAGGTGATCCAATCGCTATAGTTCTGTGAAACTCAATCGGCCAGAGATACCCGGATGGCGGTGAGACCTTTAGCGAGAGCTTGTGTTGAACTGGCTGAAGTAGCGCACAGTGGGCCGGTTGGTATAAAGTTCGTTATCGAGGTACTGCTGGCTGCAAAAGACAGAGTGTGTTTATTAGTTAGTAAACGTTAAGAGCCTTAAATGTGTAGGGCTTGTTTTTACATACTTCAAATTGAATTCTATAATACAATATCATTCCTTAATATTTAACAAAATATAATGATTTCCTGATCCTACTAGAAACTGCTAGAGTTTTATAATATGTATTGTTTAATCCTTAAATTATGCTTAAAGGAATACTCAGCCTAATCAATGTCCTTAGTAGTTGAATTGTGTCAAATAAACTCAAAGTTCAATTCAAAGTTTTTCTTTAGATGGACCACAAATGTGTCCCTATGGAAAAAACAGTCCAATATCTGAAAGAACAGGTTTAAATGATATAGCTCTAGAGTTTTTCACAAATATCTTAATGGTTTTAAACTTAAACTGACTGCAAATGGTTTAAATAACTAATCAAGACAAACATGCTGACATAAAACTCCAATCTTACTGTGCCTGCTGCTCTCTGGCCAGCTGCTGGTTGTATTTGTCCAGTTGTGCTCTCCTCTGTCTCTCCAGTTCCCTCACTCTTCTCTCCTCCTCCACCTGCTGCCTGGCCTCCTCTACCTGCTGCAAACCCCATGCCAGGTTGTTCTGCTTCTCCTGCTGTCTCTGCCTCTGCACAAAGCACAAACAGGAATTGGACAACCATGAAAAAGTGCAAGAGATCCACTAAAACAGAGAGAGAGAGAGCTTTGCGTACTTCTCTGTCAGCACACTGTTCTGCTCTCTGCCTGTAGATGGCGCTGAGCTGCTCAGAGCTCATCCCCTTCCAGCGATCAGGTAGCACTCGAGGTGTCTCAGCTGAACCCATGCCCTCCTTCACTGCTGCTTCTGGGCACTCAGTCAAGAGGTCAGAGTTCACCATGCACAAAACCTCGGCCAGGTCCATGCTCTCGTGCTTCTGCTTGTCTTGCCTCTCTCGTTCCCGCCTTTCTTCTGCCTATAAAATAGCCATTCTAAATGGGCAGACTGCTCAGAGAGATTTATCTTGACCCTGGACAGTTTCTGTTGTAACTGATGCTTAGAAAATTAGCAAATCATATTAAAGCAGATAAACTCATACCACATTGCTTTTGTTAAAAGCTGAGTAAGGAGAAATAATCTGTGTGTTACTGTAACTGGTTCTGCTGAAGAATAAAATAGGCTTCCTTATATGGCTGTATCCCTTCATTTGTAATGAACTAAAATCTAAAAAAAAACTTTATATGAAAAAAGAAAATTATATTTTGCTTGAGCATGCAATGTAGGAAATCAGAATATTTAACTTTTATGGTATATTTTTTCTTACTTTATTATTAAATGTGAAGCAAATATTATTCATTTCATATGCTAATGTTCATACTTCTTCTAACCACATATTTGTAGTTTACTGAGATTAGCACAGGATCTGGGGTGACCATGATTAGGATAGTGCTTACAGTAAAAGTGGCAAAAAGTGAAGTGAAACATCTTTGCAACAAAATCAAAAAGACAAAAAAATAAAAAAAGACAGTTGGCCCTGATTGGCCCGCATCCCACTGAGACTCTCTTTCTCTTTCTTCCCTTACCTGAGCCTGGTTGTAGCTTTTGAGTGCAATGAGGCCAGCTTTTTTACACTCTTCCTCCAGAGCATCCAGCTGTATTGCTCTCAGGTCCTGCTGGATCAGCTCCAGACCGCTCAGCAACTCTGCAAACATACACACAAGGTTAGTTTGTCTTGCTAACATTGTGTGGACCTTCCGCTGATATAATCATTATTGTAGCTAATTAATTCTATGCATTTCTGTGCTGTGTACCACAGATTTGTTATTAACTGCCAGCAAAGAAATAGTTCCAACAATATAAAAAAAACAGTAAGCATTGAAAAAAATATTAACTCTAATTTCATCATTTTAAATAAAAGGTTTAAAACTTTACAAAAGTTTAAAATCAAACCAGGTATTTGTAAATATTGTAAAAAAAAATCATTTTAGAGATTTAAAACAGCACAAAAATGTCAAAAAAGGTCATCATTATTAAACGTTATTAAAAAATATCACAATAAAGACAATATCCCAGAAAAGTGCACTGTGACATAATTTATTACAGTATTGATATTATACACCAATCAGCCATAACATTAAAACCACATGCTTAATATTGTGTAGGCTTCCCTTGTGCCTCCAAATTAGCTTTAAGCCCTGTAAATTGTGAGCTGGGGCCTCCATGGATTGGAGTTGTTTTTCCAGCACATCCAGGCAGGTGTGTCTGCATTCTTCTCTCAAATGCTTTCTGTAATATACATTACAATGGTGTGTGTGTGTGTACCTTTGTGTTTCTGCTGTTTCTGAAATTTCTCCCGCTCCTCCCTTTGAGCCCTGAATGTTCGCTCATTCTGCTCCACCTGACACTTCTTCCTTTCCTTTTCCCCAACTCCTTCTCCCTGAATACAAACGTGTAGAAACATGCAGTGTAGGTCAGCTTCTACTGCAGCATGCCAAATCAAACACATGCTGCTGTAGTCTAATCATTCATTACAATTTAATTAATATAATCACATATAGCCAAGGATCCTGCTGCTATAAAATATATTATATTTTCTTAGATCTGCTTATAATCACATCACGGATTCATTTTATGAACATATTAGGCAAATCAGGCAAATATGCACAAGTACCACCATATTTATTTATTAGCCTTTTATTAATGATCTTTCCACCCATAGAACCAAAGGAATATGGACACAGAACGTACAAATACCTGAAAAACCTGCATACTGGCAGGTCCCAGTGATTCCTGATTGACTAAGCTGACACCGGGTCCACCTTGGGGATTATAATTAATGTCTGCATCACGAGAGTCCTCAGAGCGCTGGTACGTCGCCCAGTACTGAACAAGCTCCTGGGCCAGCTCTCTCCTTCGTTCCTCCTCATCTCTTTGTTGCTGCATCAGCTTTTGGTCCATGGAAACAGACAGTGCATCTAAAGGGGAAACAGAAACCACAACAACACAACTCCACCTGTTAATGTTTCTATATAATCCACTGTTGCCGTAAAACAAGACTCACTTTTTTCTCACTCACAATTATTTTTTTTATTGCATTATCATTATCACATTCATGAGACATGCATATGATAATTTCATGCAGAAGTTCCTACTTCTGCAACACAGAAGTAGGAACAACAAATAGTGGACTCATTGTTCCAGAAATCAATATGCAGCTATATGATAGCTATATGCAGTTTTGCTGAGTTACAGCAGAGTCTCAGCTCATCTAGTTAGTGATCTATAACTATAGTGAGAAGCATGACGCTGTTTTAACTCGATGGCGGTATTAGCTTGAAATTTGAAGGTGATTTTGAAGGTGAACTGGTTTAGCAGAGTGTACAGATGTGAACCAGCTAGACAGACTAAAGTACTAAAGTGCTGCTGCATCAATATCTTTAAGTAGAGCTGAAGCAAAGGCTAATTCTCACTGGCATTCCTACTCAAGATGAAGTGGCATTTTGGATTACAGGCAAAACAATTTTAACCAAAGTAAAAAAAGACCAACACGTCAACAAGTGCCAGAATTTCTTTACAAAATAAATTTTGGATGCCAGTTAATTAACTTCAGTTATTTACTCAGTCAAAATGTAATATGCACATCCTTCAGGGTGGATTTATTTCTTTAAGGTTGTGTTAGTGAAAGTCAAACACCATGAAATGAACTTAAAAGAAAAAAAAAGTAATTTTCAATTTATAATCTTGAGTACATTTTCCTTTTAGAAATGTCCAATTATTATTGCAAGTGTAAATAAATCACACCACTTCATTCCTTCATTGTTCTTAAATTACACGATACAAAGTTCATAAAGTCAGCAAGGTGGTGGTGTAAATCCAACATGGTGTCCACAAATTAATGAACTGTGGAGAGGTCAAATGAAATGTTTCAAACACTGGAACAAATAAAATAAATAAAACAAACAAATGTAGTAAAGGTCTAGGTAACAGTAATGCAACAGTGTGTTTCTCTTTATCTTCTTCGGTTCGGTTGGTTCAGTTCTTACCATACGCCATTTCCCGTTGTTGCTCCGCCTCCTTGTGCTTCTGCCTTTCAGCCACCTGCTGCTCGAGCGCATGCACGTCCAGTCCAATCACCCTGTTCCTTGTGCTGAAGATACGTTTCCGCCGTGCGATCTCTTCAGCCCGCCGCCGCTCCACCGCCCTCGTGGAGCTCTCATCCACGGGCACGTCCACCTTGTACATTCTCTAGCTGTCTCCTAACAAGGAGAGAAATTCATTTAATCAGAGTGAATCAACGTCATACAGCAATCTTAACCAGCTACATAAACTATGCTTGTTGCATTAGTGCAATTGCATCAACCTCTACTTTTCTCTATGTCAACATCTACAGGATTCCAGAAGCCCAACACAAGATGCATTTCTGGAATCCTGTAGATCTTGACATATTGGCCTACATGTGAAAGAAACACTTTTCACTTTTTATTTAATCCTATAGATGCATGGTTTACTCTTTATCCTTTGACTGACTGAGTGGTGTTTTTAGAGATTTCATGGATGCATTTAAAAAAGGAATTTACACTTGATGCATGATGCAGCTGAACTGAAGCCTTGCTCAAGGACCCAACCATGGCAGTTTGGTGGTGCTGGAAGTTGAACACACAACCTTCTGATTTGTACCGCAATGCCTTAATGATAAATAAGCCACCACAACTAGCATGACTAGCTTACACTGATTCAATGCAATCTTTTAATGTGAGTTAGATCAGTAGTGGTTCAGGCAATGTATACAAGTTGTGCTAGATGCCTCAGTGGTTAAGGATCTGAGATATAGTTTAGTAGGTTATGGGCTCAGATTCCAGCATCTGCCATGCTTTGGTCCTGAAGTGAGATCCTCAACCTTTAGAATTTGAAAAGCATTAGTCAAATGAGCAAATGTATTGGATCATGTGTTATTTTATACTTTGTAAGATATTACTTATTTACTTTATAGTTGCTTATTGGAAGTTGGCAGCAAATTACTGCAGAATGGAGGTACAGTAGACCTGATAGACCTGGGCATTGTGTGTTAACTGCTGTTTGTTGGTTTGTCATTAAGCTAGCTCAGTCTGTGTTATCTATAAGCAAATGTGTTACTTCTAAACTTTATCACCTACAATTCAGATAAGCTTTATAACCCGTGTGAACAGCAGCAAAACGAAGTAT
>JAOVYV010000017.1:4304421-4316072 GCA_025674545.1 Hassar affinis | reverse complement strand
GCGCGAAATTCAAAAATATCGTTCGGCCATCCGTCGTATCTTTGAAATTTGGTCGTATATCGAAATTCATGGTTATTTGTGAAAGTCCGTTGTAAGTTTGAGTTGTCGTTAAATGGGTCGTTGTTAAGTGAGGACTTAGTGTAGTTGGGAATATTTATATCAGATACACTCAGATATACACTGAAGTACCAGAAAAACTGATACTGGAGTCTATGCAAAATACATAGCAATGGACCTATGCACGTCATTGGTTAGGTCCTCCAGTGCATGTATAAAGCGAAAAAAAAGTAGCCATCTGTGGGATCTTCTAGAGCTGTTTCTGCCATGAGATGGTTTTAATAGGTTTAATAGTTGGAGCTTGTGAGATGGGCCATAGCATTTTGGAGATAGAAGCAAAGTTTGGATTTTCATGTATGAGCATTTCAAGGGTGATTCTGGCAAAACCTTGAACTTACGACAACAGCGTGGCCGTAATAAGATGCTGGGTGAACGTGACCAGTGTCAGAGATAAGAAATGTTTTATGCCATAGGCGTGCAACACTGTCTCAAGTAACATGGGAATTCAATGCTAGGGCTTCAACAAACATCAGCGTGAGGACTGTGCAATATTCCCTCCAAGAGCCTGTATTAACTATAAACTGTACCAGTTTTTCCTGGTACTTCAGTGTACATTCAGAAAGTGGTGTGCAAACTTTTGCACTGTGCTTCGCTATATTTTGCTATATTAATGCTTGTATAGTGCTTTGTGCCAGTAAATTAAAGTTAAAAGAAATGAATAAATTCAGCTTTAGTGGTCAAAACTAAATTAATAATTTACACATGTGAAATTATTATTATTATTATTAGTAGTAGTAGTATATATTGAATGCTTTCATAAAGGCTTAAATATTAGACACAGAAAACAACACTTATACAAAGATGAATATATAAAAAAAACCAAAAACAATCACACTAAAGATAAAAGTATACCAATTAATTAGAAGAATACATCCATCTACAGGTAGTAACTAAAACCAAATCAGTTTAGCACACTCACAAATGGTGTGTTTAATGACAAGAAAATAACCATGAACCATAATCATGAAGATTCATTGAAGTGAGAAGAATAATATAAACATGAGTACACCTGCAGTTTGCTGTAGAATCTAGAAGATGGATTTGGTACACCATATTTCTAAAAATGGCTGTTGTGTTACCCTGTCTGAGCATTGTTTTTCTGTATTCAGCGCTGTGTGGAAACACCTGAAGCTGTAATTTATGTTTTTATTTGTTTCTTTTTTTCCCCCCAGGTCCTAAGCGAAGTGTAACTGGATTCTCGGCTGCCATCTTGTCTTAACGCTGCTTTGTGAAATCAGGGCGAAGCCGTTGGCACAACTGCTAGGTGTGTGTGTGTGGGGGTGGGTGTGAGCATGTGTGTGTGTGTGCGTGTGTGTGTGCATGTGTACACCACCTCTCTCTGTCAAGAAAAGGGAATTTATGTGCATTTTGCACAGTGTTCACTCCAATCTCATAAAGACTTGCTGGCTTTTATTTATTGCCTTTTTGTTTCTTTCTTGTACATCATCCAAAATGTTCAGTTTCTTACACAATTTACAAACAAGTGCCCGAAATTTGATTATGTGACATGGGACATGACAATTATAATGAGCTCCATGCAAACGTTGTCTTATTTTGTGTTCTATTCCACTACGGCTCTGTCCTGAGCTTTCTCTGAAATGGCGATCAAACTGAAGATGCAGCGTTTGAGTTCAGTGGCTGGTGAATCATGAACATGCTTTATTAAGGATTTTGAGGAAACTTATAAATGGTCGATCGATGCCTAATTAATCCATAATACAGAGTTAAGGAACATTGGAATACTAGAAATACAAATAGTCTAACACAAATTAACCTCATATGTAAACATATTATACAAGTAAATATGCATCATGATGATTACGTGTGAACTGTTACGGATGTATTGAGTAATTCTTATCCTCGAACAGTTTAGGCTAAGGAAGGTGCCGTGTTTTACTTCTCTTACTCTACAAATTAGAATGTTGAAATTGGATCGAAAATGTTTTGTGCAAAACTTTCTGAATTATGTACTGTATTATCAGTGGTCTGCTCAAAATGTTTTAGTATGTACCTTTTGTTTTCTTTGGGTCATAACAGAAAGAATGTGAACTCCGGATTAAAACTCACAACACGTGCTCTTTTGTGCTGATTTGATATGTGGTTTTAGGTTTCCAACAATGACCAATTACAGGTCCAATCAACCCATCAAGTTAAATCCTAATGATGCGTTTTTAAATGTTCATTGACTAGTTGGTTATTTTAGGCCCTGTGGGTTTAGGCCGTCCTCATGTACCTGTTGTGTTGCTATATGCAGAGATGTACTTGTTTTCTTCGCATAAACAGGTGTCTATAAATTCAAGTTAATTTTGTGAAATGTGTGACATGATTTGGAATAATAAAATACACAAGAAATAATTGCCTTGTCTTGTCTTTCTGGGAGACATAGAACAAAGAAGGCTATAAAATACAAGCTTGCAAGTATGAAATGCAATCCAAGTAAGGAGTTGTAAGGAGCTGTAATAAGTAAGTTATCAACAGAGAGATGTGAAGCAGAGTTAATGTTACAACTCATTATTTTCCTAGAACTCTACATTCCATAATATTCCAAAAATCTTATACTACAGCAATCCGTCATTTGTATTTAATAATGCCGTATTTATACTTCTCTTTGTTTACAGCTACATTTAAAGTGGACCTAAAATACCCATTTTCAGTAAATTTATACAATTCCCTGTGCTTTAACAAAATTAACTGTGACATTCATCGGTCAAAACACCACATGGATTAAATACAACGGCTGTCTTTTCACCCTAAAACAGCTCTTTCCAAATGCTCAATTTCAGTGCCTGTTGTTTTAAAGGATAATGAGCCACTACTCATTACTAGCCTCTGGTGTGGGGTGTGCCTATTCTTATTCCTGCAACATCCCGTGTTGTTATAACCAGGGTTGTAAAAACAGTTAGGCACAATGTTTTTAGCACACACAAACAGGTTTTTGCCAACTAGTTTTTAGGACATTATGATTAAAAAATAAAGTTCATGCACTTAATTGCTCTGTCCTCCAAGACTGTAGTGATGTGCGTTGGTCTGTACAGCCAACAGTGGTGCATTTCCTGTGCATTTTCCTTAACTTCGAGGTAATGCCAGCACATCTGTGACTCATGATAAATAAACAGACAAAAAATAGCACCCTTTGCCACTGTGGTTCTGAAGCCGTGGGTGGAGATACTTACATAGTAGGTGGAGATATTCAGATCAGGGGGCGGTATGAATCCAGTGATTTCTCATGTGAAGTAATACTATACCGATTCTGAATGAAGTGATTAATCCCATGTTTTGTGAAATAGGTGCCATATAAAGAACTGACTAGGTTTTTAGGTTTCAAAGTTTAAGGGTTGATAGGCACTCCAGAGACCCATTGGTGAGTACTTCAAACCTGAAAAAGAGAACTTTTCATATTATGTTGTGGAACATCCATGAAGTTAGTTCTTGTAGTCACTTACATTAGAGCAGTTCCCTCACTCACCACTTTTCTTGTCTCTCTTGAAGTTACTAACACTTAAAAGAAAAAGTGTGAACTTTTCTGTCCTGATGACTTTCTCAAATTGTAAAACTTAAAATGAGAGCTTTAATTCTGAGTGTTACAAAGCACTGGAGACTCATTCCAAAAACTGTTAAATAAAAATCATCTCTTAGAAAGCTTCATCATATCACCAGGCATATGTAAAACATCCACAATTCAAGTCCATATGTAAGTTGTTACCGTAGAAGAAATAACAGATTCAAATGAGTGCATTTCTGAACAAAGTTGGACACATTTCTGAGGCTACAAAATCAAATTGTATGATCATACAGTATGATATCATACCATCTTCAGTGTTATCATCAAAGGTCAAAATGTGCCCTAAGAATCAAATTCATCTGAGGATAAAAAAATGTGTATTATAATGGAAATTTCATTGGCTGTAATAAATGCAGCTCACTGTTAATAGTTTCTCATTTAACCACCAGATGGCATTAGTAAACCATCCAGAGATCTTTTTCAAGATTTCTGGAGACTCCATGTCATCTTTGAAAGAAGAAATAGTTGTTGAGAATATAAACGTACAAATGTATAAAACATAAACAAATATTAAAAACATTGGACTCCTGGAGTGATTTTGATGTGAAGTACACTAATACTATAGTACTAATCCTGAAGTACACTTTGGCCTATAGCCAGTTTACCACAAACACATTTCGATGACGCAGCTGATTTTCTATAAAAATACATAAAAAAAATCATTCATCTGTAATATTATATAAATGATAGTGATATATTAGGAGTCAGTGAGAACACTAAATCATGACGTTCCTAGATTTAGGAACTCTAAACCCTTTCTTTATTTAACCTAACAGGCATAATCTGCAGTATACCATTGGTTAAAAAGTATTCACTCCTTTACTGCTGCTTTATTGCTGATTTCACTTCTTTCAGTAAAACCCCATATTCTAAATGTAAAAGTTGAGTTAGACATGAAAAAAAATACTTGGAAATTCATTTCTGAAGTCACTAGTCATTAGTCTAGACTCCAATCAGTCCAACTTGCTCCAATATTCTTTGATACTAGAAAATGTTCTGTCATAATGCAGAACTATAGATTTTTCTTAGCAGAAGTATGTGGTGTTTGGTGTTTTCTTTTTCACATGATGGCTTTGCACATTTTATTTGTTCAGCGGCGGTCAATTGGCATGAGTTCTTCAAACACACTCCATCAGAAGCAAGAGCATGTCGGCACTATATTAATCTCAGCAGAGCTCTAGGGCCTGAAGTCAAGCTGCTGTGAAAAATGGAAAAGCCTTCGAATATTAGCTCTCAGCTCCACGAGCTCAGCTTAGCCTCAGCTTGTGCATTCAACGACACATTTACTAACACCAAATCGGCTTTGTGCTTTACATCCGGTCTATCAGGATGCCGGTCAGTGAATGAGAAACAAATTAGGTGCAGTCAATTATAAAATGATTGGCACCTATTGATTGGCACATTACAGACATGTATACTGGGATATTTACAGTTTAAACATGTAGGGAAGCTGTATAGTTGTATTTAATTTACTGGACCCCATACAATTACTATTCACTATAAGAGCAGAGAGTCTTTTCTTCTAATTTTCTACACCACTGTTGATTTGGGCTAATGTTTTACATCAATATTTGATAGAAAAATCCCTCTATTTCCAGATCTGTAACCATGTTTTGGTTTAAAATATCCTGGTTCTGCTTTTTTCTGTCTATTTTTTTTTTTGCAACATCCAAACCTGTAGTTAGGAAAATGGAATTTTGTGATTGCTTTTTTTTTTAACCATATTCACTGTGTTTGATCATTTTAACTACTTTTGTATTTTTTTAAATGAACTACATGATCTATCAGTTCTATCTACTGAGTATCTACTGAAGGTCATTTGTTTTTTTCCATTGTGTTGGATGATGAAGGACTGTACATGTGTGCAACATTGTATTAGGTCAAGAGCAACTCGAGATTATTATTTTTGCATTAATTTGCATTACCTTTTTTGAAAGAAAGTGATCTACAATTATTTTGGAAAAAAAACCCATTACATTATAAGAATAAAAATGTGGACCCTATTTGCCAGAGGGGTGCCATTAATTTTGTAGTTCTGTGTCAGTTTGCTGGATTGACCACCTGGAACCTGCCGCCTATGAAAAGGGATGTTGAAGATGCCATCATCTACATCACCAACTTTTTTTCTTTTGGACTTTTTTTTTTTCTTCTTCTTCTTCTTCTTCTTCTTCTTCTTCTTCTTCTTTTCCTTTACTGATATTTGGTCAAGAATAATAATAAGAATAATAGAATAATATATTAGATTTCACCAATCCACTTGAAACTTGTTACAGTTGTAGCCCCACTTGTCTGATACAGAATATCAGATTTGTGTCACTAGGTGTATCTTGCCATTTGTTCTATTGCCCGGTGAATTGTAGTAGTCTCAAAGCACTTTCTGGCCAATAGCTCAAATAGCTTTGCCTACATTTACATTTAAAGCATTTGGCAGACACCCTTATCCAGAGTGACTTACATTTCTATAATATTTTTATACAGCTGAGCGTTAAGGACCTTGCTCAAGGGCCCAACAGTGGCAACTTGGTGGTGCTGGGGCTTGAACCCCCAACCTTCAATTCAGTAAGCCAACACCTTAACCACTGAGCCACCCCTGCCTCCTGCCCCCTGCCTAAAATGATGAACTTTGGCCTCTAGGAGGCACATTATCCTAGGTCTTTATGATTCATTTGTTGAGTTGTGTCACCTAGTAAATAATGTTCAAAGCAAAAATCTAGCACTTCACTAGCCAATATCTTTTTACCTGAAGGCTGCAACTTTATGAAATTTCACATTCTGCACTATTACCACATTCTTTAGAATGTCACCAAATTTCATGAAATTTCATCCATGGGGTTAGAACTGCCTCTATTGATCTTTTGTTTGACATTTCACATTGATATTTTCATTAACCCTATAAACCCAATGGACTTATGTTGCATCCAAATTCACATACCCTATTCTACGATGATTTGTTCACAAAGTGTGCATCACAGTGAGGTTATAGTTAGTCTTATTAACTAACTGTTGCATGAATTCCACTTTCCAATGCTAGTTGCCTATCTACATGATGAAGTGTTGGCAAAAAAATAACTTACATCATATGAATTTACATCTAATTTAAATTCACTGGACATGCCATGGGTCTAAAATGATATCCTGTTTCTTGGAGAAATTATTCTTGAAGTATTCATCACAGCAAGGTGCCATGCATATCAAATGAAATGGCACGACTTATACTTTCCAATCCTAGATGCATGACTCTGCAATGAAGCATTTGTAGGAAAAATTATTTTGAATTTAAGTCACGCTTAAGCATAGTAGAACCCAAGGGATACACCTTGCATTTAAATTCATTCCCTTGCTTCTTTTTTGAATAAGTCACAAAGTGCCTACCACTTCACAAAGTACCAAAGATCAAAATAGACAGCAGAACTCCTTCCAAAGATTTCTCTGTTTCTCTGTGCGATAAAGTGCATTTGGGTAATCCAGTTTTGTAATCATGCCACATTTCTGCATTGTCTCCGGTATAAAGCTGACATTATAGACTACGCATTAGAATTACAATAATGAAAAGATATCTCTACTGCCAGTGTTTTATGGCAAAAAATATCAATTTCATAAGACACAATCTTTTTTCTTGATATAAAGACTACTATAAAAACATATATTTGCAATTTAATCATATCAAATAATTTGATATGGTAATAACAGAAGATTAGATAGTTTAGACTGTTCTGAAAACAAAACAACAACAAAATACCACATATGAGTGTACAGCCCTTATAATGACTAAGATAAAAGCTTAAAAGTAAAGGTAATGAAATTACCCTGAAAATAGCCCAGGATTCATTGGGTCCAGCACTCCTATAGTGTTTTCACCAAAACTAAATTCCTATGGCAGATGTTAGCAGAAGAATAACAATCTCAATTATTAAAACAATTAAAAGGCTTTGAAAATAAAAGCACAACAGATAACTTCTTAAAAACATTTATATTCAAGTTTATATTCAAGTTCAGCCATGTTAGTTGTCACCTGGATACTGTAGGCTTGTACCTAAGAACTGCTACTGGAATCATAAAGACTGTCCTTTCAACACCCTTCATACTGTCGGTCTTTATAATTGTAGAAGAGTACTTCCTCTTTCCTTGCACCATCTCAGGGAGCTTCTCCTCCCCCTGTTCTACATCCAGATCTCTGTAAACCTGCTCTATAACAATGTCTATTGTTCAGTGCTATTCAATTACAATTGAATCGAATTGATTGCAGTATGTACCACTTCGGAATTCAATAAACAATTATAATATATGTGCATTGTTAATGACCGTCTGCTTGGGCATAGATTGTTCTACATGAAACGAGCTATTCTCTGACTGAGGACCCTGTTATTACCTTTTTTCCCTCCCATAATAATACAGATAAGCGAGCTACCTTAGGTGCCAGACAGTTCAATAACAGTCAATGAAGGCACAGGATGAATAAGGGTATCTGTGAATAATAGCGTTGACATGAGAGATATGGGGCATGAAAAAAAAGATGATTTGTTAGTCAATCAGAGCAATACTGTGTTTATCTTAATATTATGTGTTTACATTATTATATTGGCTGTAAACAGATTGGAAGCTATAATGTAGTATTGATTTGCTCAGTGCACTGTATAAGTCTGCTTTCTAATCTATGATGTCTGGCATCTGGGTGATGAATTTGTTACACTCAGAGTTAAATGATGCAACAAAAAGGGCTTTGATTGCATTGCGTAATGAATTTGACTGGGTTGGATTTGTCGTCATTTACTTTTTTCCCACTGTCAGGCCCATTTACGGCTCTGACGTGTGTGAGTGTGGTGGCATGGGCGTTTCACGCAGCCGAGATGACGGGTTTGTTAAGAGGTTAACTACTCTGTGCTTTTGTTAGACAGTAACCCTCCTACTCCCCCAGCCCCCCTCCCATCATCCACCAAGCCCTGCGTCAACAGGAGCCCGGGGTATATAAGACACAGCCACCTGGATCCCAAGCTCAAGACACTTCAGCAGAGGACAGAAGCATCTTTTGACTCTCACTGACTTTGGCGCAGTCTAAACACTAGATCAGTGTTTGTGAACTCTTTCACCTTCTCTCTCGTTTTTTTTTCTCTTCCACTCCTGAGGCGTCGTGTCAGCATGCAGCTTTTAGCCAGCTTAGTGTCTCTGCTGCTGCTGCTGTACAGTGTGAGAGCGGCGGCTGTGCTTCCAGGAGAGGAAAGGAGTCCCACACACACCAGGGTGAGTCTGAAACACCTGCTGGCTTCTGAAAACTCTATAGCTGTATGAAGCAGATTGTGGGTGTAATGCTTTTAATAATAATAATAATAATAATAATAATAATAATAATAATAATAATAATAATGCTCTTTATGTATTGTAATATTGCAATAAATTTTTTTTTTTCAAGACCAAAAGTGCTATGAGAAAAAAAATTAAAGCATAAAAAAAGAAGACAGATTAGGAAACAAACATTAAAAATGACCCCTTATATAAAATGTCAGTGTCATTTAAAAAATAATTGCCTTTCTATTTTACTAAAATACAAAATCTAAATGTGATATACAAAAAAGATATGCCAAGTTTATGAATCGGAAACTAGACAATTTATTTGCTTCCTAATTCAGTCACTGAACTATTTATTTGGTCATAGCTTTTGGTCATTAATTCACTCACTGAGCTGTTCTGGTCTCCTCAGGAATTGAGTAAGGAGCGAAAGGAGCTTATCCTCAAGCTAGTCTCCAGTCTGCTAGATGGCGTGGACAACGGTGTGCTGGCCGGAGATCTCCTTCCTTTGGAGGAGGAAGAACCCTTAGAGTCTCGCCTGGAAGAGAGAGCAGTGTACAACCGGCTAGCTCAGCTGCCCCAGAGAGACCGCAAAGCCCCGTGTAAAAACTTCTTCTGGAAGACGTTCACGTCGTGCTAACCCTGTGCTCCATCCAAATGCTCTCTTCTCAAAACCTCACATGAACTGTGCACACCATCCCTGTACATATCATCAGCGCCGTCCAATGAGTGGAGTTAATGAACTTTACAGTTGCAGCCAGATTGTTAAAGATATTGATGATTATATTTATGTATTTATTGATTTATGTATGTTTTTGAGCATCTCATACCAATAAAGCATGGTTACGGCATTGTCTATTTGGCTAAGGGACATCTCAATGTCTCAGTGTCCAGCTCTTAAATTAAATCATTTTATCCCAATGGACTAAACGTCTTTGGTGTCTTTTTGTGGAATGCTTGGGAAGGTATAATAAATATTTTAAGACTTGCTAATTTATGTACCAGTGTCTATACCAATACTCAAGTTTTTTTATTATTATTGTAGATGTTTTTTCCATTTATTTCTTTTTCCTTTCTTCATTCCTTTCAAACATTTTTATTTCTCTAAAAAAATCCATCAGTGCTCCAGACCATTACAAATTGCAAGTGTATAATCAGTGGCTATGGAAACAAAAGTTTTTTCTTCCCCTCTATGTTCTTCTCATAGATTCTCTCTTACCGAATGCAGCATCTCTTACTCACGACAGTGATATCAAATAAAACAGGTTCCCCTATTTCCATGTCTGTACTTTCAGTCTATAGCTTTTAGAACATCATGAGTCGTGACTACATCATTTTTCATAAATACCTCTCAACTATTACAAATATTTTAGAATAAATCATTTTCTATAATTCATCATATAATCATATATCACAATATACAATTAAGTACATTTGATATGAACCAGCATGCAGTATGTTTGCAGTAGATAAGAAATAACCTCTAATTAAATGCAGGTAATTGTATAAGTAAAAGTAGAGAGGTAAGTCAGGCTTTATTAATTCTGCACCCCCAAATCTGTCTCATGCCATTACATCTCTCCTTATGCAACGGCGTGAAATGCAAAGTGTTTACCCAGAGGCTGAGCTGAGGCGATAACATTACTGCCTGAATCACTGCAAGCAAATGACTCATCAGCATGAATTCTCGGTGTGTTAGAGAAGTTTTATTCTGGATCTAAACTTTGCGAAAACATTGATTCTGAAGAAATCTCTGAAGATGTTGTGTTGCTTGTAATGTAGTGTATAACGCATGATGCAGCCCAAGGGTGGAACATTACATTTCTCCTTGTGAAGTTTTATCTATTATATACAAATATACATCTTTTTATTATACGAAGTACACTATCATACATTACATGAATATAAATGTGTCTATTATACTAAATATGTAATCACATACCTATATTACTTATACACAATTATACCGGTCTGTTACTATTCCATCATATTACAACCTAATGTTCAGCTCTGTATTACTATTTTCTATATTAATGTATATTTGTCTATGACTACTATATACTACTATGCATCTGTCTACTGGTACTGTATTGTAATACACACATTTCTATTACTACGATATGTTACTATAATTTGTGTATGTCTCCTACATAACTTATTAGTCACATTAGCTTGATGTATATTTGTCTATGCCCTCTATATACTATTATGCATGTCTATTACAACTATTTACAACTACTTATTGCAGTATACAGATGTCTATAACTACTATGCTAGTGCCATCTGTGTATGTCTACTATATATTAAGGACATTAGTTTGATGTATATTTGTATATTACTACTATATTAATATACCTCTGTGTATTACTACTATACTATATACTAATATAAACATGCCGATTACTGGAATAGGACGTTTAGCAAGTGCATATGGGTTCTTATTATGGGTACATACTTACATATGGGGCCATATAGTGTATAATTTTAATATACGCATATCTGCATATATACAGGGGTTAGACAATGAAACTGAAACACCTGGTTTTAGACCACAATAATTTATTAGTATGGGGTAGGGCCTCCTTTTGCGGCCAATGCAGCATCAATTCATTTTGGGAATGACATATACAAGTCCTGCACAGTGGTCAGAGGGATTTTAGGCCATTCTTCTTGCAGGATAGTGGCCAGG
>JAOVYV010000017.1:4276418-4287303 GCA_025674545.1 Hassar affinis | reverse complement strand
CTATACTGCTATACAAGCTGTACACTGACTACTCTAAGTTATATCCAAGTTTCATTTCTATAGTGTTGTCCCATGAACAGATATAATAAAATATTTGCAGAAATGTGAGGGGTGTACTCATTTTTATAATGGCCTTCACAATCAGATGTACTCTACCAGCCTGCTTGGTCACTATTTTCTTAATAATACAAAGCAGACAGGGTAATGACAACATGTATTTTCGTTTTTTTTTTGGTTCTTTTCAAACTATTTTGGATTGCTGTCAAGTTGCTGGATACCACCGCATTTCCTACTTAACTTCCTAGGTTGATATGTTTTGTAGAAAAATGATTCCTTTAAACCATGTACTGATGAATTCTTAATTCTGATTGGTCAGAAGGTCTATTAATTTATATATTCATGTGTTTCTAATAATACATTACAGAAACTTACATGACTGATATATTTAAAAATGTATAATTGTTGATATGGTGAGGACATGTTTATTAACAGGTGTTAGTGCTTTGTAACAGTCGGAGTCAAGGTGTAACTTGGTTGTAGGTTTTCTGACATGGAATAGAGTTCTGCTGACACAGCAGACATCATACTTGAAAAGAAAAAATCTAACTGTGCAGAACTGTCCATTGGAGTGACCCAGAACCTGAGCAGAGAAACCCCTACTTTATTGTTTGCAAATCTGAAACACACCATGTCGCCTTTTGCCATTTATCATAGAAACATAATCAAACCGAAGAATCTGCCTGCATCTCTGCAGTAAAACAGTGCTTAAGAACATTATTCTGAGAAGACCAGGTGACCAGTTCTGGTGTAATAGATACTCATGCGCTATGACGCTAATGATGCCTGCTCTGTTGGGCCATGATTGTTTTGCTAGTCAGTGCAGGCTAAAAGCATATCATTATCCTGCTCTGCTCTCTTCTCTGAGCCAATCCTGGAGAAAATTAGATGGCATGAACATGAAGAATGGTTGCAGGACTCACGTAACCATAGAGACTTGGCCCTGTGTGGCGGGATCCGCATCGGGAGGAGGGAAAGCGTCCTTACAATCAGGATATAAAGGGGACATGGGACCAACTCTTCCTGTGCCATTACACCATGACTCCTACACATGACTCAGGATGATTGCAAGCTTCAGGAATTCAGTCTTGAAATCTGAAGGACAATCTGACAAGCTAAATTAGAGTAACACTTCTGTATATTAGACATTAATAAAGGTGCATATAAGTAATGCTTAAATAAAAAGGTATAATACAAAAACACTATCAGCTTATTAGTGCTGTATTTATTGCTCTCATATTCTTACCTCACACACTGTCTAAGGATACATTTATGCTCTGCACTGTCTTAAAGCAAGGCATAATGGCTAATAAGGAACTGCCCTTAATTGTATGTGTATAGCACAGAGCTCAGTATAAACTTCATAATACTGTAGAGAGCCTAGAGAAAGTGATGGCACATACTAAGACATTCAGATTGCTCTTATCGCTTTTATAAGGGAGAATAAGGTATAGAGATGAGATCACCAAGTTGAGCACTATTCAGCTGCCAAAAGTTTTAGTGATGGATTTGTTTTCTGCATTTTTGCAGATTTTAAAGCTGGTTAATTAATAATAATTACTACTACAATTATTATTATTATTATTATTATTATTATTATTATTATTATTATTATTCTTGCACTGTAAATATTGCCTGAAGGCCTTTTGATATAATTTTGATACCAAACTAACATGCAAGTAACACTGAAAACAAAATGTAAATTAACACAGAAAACATTAATATAAAAAACTATCCATTGTAATCATACTCAATTTGAAGTATAATAAAGCATCAGTTTAAAGGTACAGTTCCCACACTGTCAGCGCACAGGAAAGAAATCAACCTCTTAATTTAATCCCTGAAAAGAAACTTGTTCATGCAGTCAGTGCTGATTAAGTTTTAACTTACAGCAATTTCATGTATAAGCAATTTCATCTCCCATTAAACTATTTCAGCTCGTGTGCATGTGTAATAAACTCATCACCTGTGACAGTTCCAAAGCTCAACAAACACTGATTCTATTACACTGCATCATGCTGCATAAAGTTTCTGTTATTTGAAATATGCATAAAAAAATAAACATATTCTCCAAAACCTTTTTATTTTTTGAAAAAGTAACTTTCCTTTATAACCCTGAGACAGTAGCTGGCTAACAAGCAGAGACGATGTTGAAGAAGCAGCTCATTAAACAGTGCAGTGACTCTTTCATATACACTCTCTCTCTCTCTCTCTCTCTCTAGTGCAATTACTGGAAATGGACTTGGAATGAGGGACCCTGCTATTGAGAATCTTGTGTAAACATTGAGCTGACCTGTCACACATGGACTCTAAGCATCTCTTAGAGTCTCTTACATCACAGTCGGGCCACTTGTGAAGCAAAAGCATGAAATTAGTCCAGGTTTACAGAGCCTTTGAACCTGTAATAGATTTGCTATTATTGCAGTAGAACGAGAATTTTGAACTATTTACCCGAATGAAGTCATCACACTCAAGACTTAGTGAGAACAGTCCAGGCTTTCTGATATTGAATGACATGATATGACATGAAGGAGTTTGAACACTCTTTAAACAATGCTTTAGCCATGTGAATCTGCCAGGGGCGTATTTAAACAACATACACGAGTTTAATGCAACTATATGAAGTGGTGTATTGCTTTAAGATTAATATATTTGATTCTTAAGACTGATTTGATTTGAGATCAAGAACTGAACCTGGGAAAGTCATTATCCACTTTTTGGTGCAACATTCAGTCCTTTTCTGGAACCTGGACAATGTTTTGAACACTGCAGCTCTGTTGAATTATTAAATCAGATTAGTGAACCTGAACTAAATTATTGTCTAAGAGAAAAACATATAATTGTAAATATAATGAAGATACATTTAACATTTGTGGAATGACAATTCTCCAGTTTTAGTGCTTTGTAATGATCAGTAATTTTTTTCCATCACTATAAAGTATATAACATCTGAGGGAGTTTTTCCTTGGCACCATCACCCCTAGATTATAGGGATAACATTTAGAGATAAAATTTATATATACGTTAAAAGTTATGTCTGGATTTGATGTCTTAACAATATCTATTGTTAAAAGCACTTCAGAAATAAAATTGAATTGACTTGAATTAAAATCCATAGGATAGAGGAAGTTGCACTTTCTGGATATACTAACGTGTTTTACGTCAGATTATTATTTCATTTTATTTATCTATTTTTTTTCATTTTATTTTATTTTTTCATTTTATTTTATTTTATCTTGTTTTTGCTGTTATATTGTGCTTGAAGGTCAGAGCACTGTTGTCCTTTTATGCTCACTATCACTAATAGTGTGACAAACAAAATTTGTAAGCGATTAGCTCAAGTGAAAAGGCCAAGTGCCTCACAGCGTTGTGTGATCCATAATTAATGTGTGAAGATGTGCTACTTTTTCATTTTTATCATCCTCTCTTACACAGGTGTCAGTTTGTTTTAAAAGGGTGATGGGGCAGCAATGAGTTTGATGTGTTCACATCTTTTTTCAGTGAGCCATATTTTGCTGATAGAACAATAAACCGCCTCCCTTTAAGGATACCTAGAATATATGAAGGATAACTGAGCGGTGAAGCAAGTAAAGGACAGAGTAAAGGTTCAGACTACCAGAATTACCCATGTAAATGTAGTTATCCTGTCCTTGCTATATGTCAGTAGGAACATCGACTGACCTTGCTACGCATATTGGTCTGTCACTGTACACAAAATAACCCAATATTTATCTAATTGTTGCCTGTAAAACACAACCTGTTTAGCTAACGTTAGTTATCTAGCACCATCTACTTCCTGCTAGGATATATAGCTAGCATTAAAATAGCCCAAGCAGTTGTGGGGTAATATATACATTGACTTTAGCTAACAACAACAAAGCTCATAAATAAGCGATAAGTGATACAGTTGATCAAAAATTAACTTGGGCTAACAATAGCTGAGAGCAGCAATATTAGCTAACATTAGCCAAATTTAACATTTCACTTGTGTCTGGTTTCCTTTGATCCATGTGGGGAAAAATCAACACATTAATGAAGATATACTGAGGAGAGAAGCCTTTTTTCCCCATTAGAATATACAATTAGAAGTTTTATTCTATTAACTCCTTCCTGTTCTTTTCAATTTAAAGGCTTTCAAGAAGTGATGGGGGCTAATTCGGCCATGCCAAAAAGTGGGTGCCCTGTCTCCCTGTAAATGATGCCTATAATCTTTTAAAGCCTTCATGTAACACGTGTCATAGGCTGAGCACAGGCTGACTCACGGCATTCTGTACTCATGTTCATCTTAACCTTACATTGATCACATGTCTGTCTTTTTATTAGTTATTGACATGTTTGCAAACATGTGGATTGATCTGAAGTGTCATCACTGAATGATTTTAAACTGGAATAAATGAAATAATTGATTTTGCAATATAGGTTCCAATATAAAATAATTATTGCTATGACAAGGCCGATTAAATAAGATGCCTTTTTTCCCCTCTTGAGAACAAAAGGTCATTCTTATTTGATCCTCACAACCAGATAGCTGGATATTGACCTAGATATAAACCTAGTGTGCCTTAAAACATGAGTCATCTTATTTAGCCAGGCAATTAGAAAAACTCCCTGTGTCTACTTTGTAAGCCAACAGTACCGTCAGCGGATGCAGTTGATGAAGCAAATGAGAGGAAAAGACTGTGGCATGCTGAGTAGCAGAACAACAAGGCTGGAGAGCAATGGTCTGTCTAATTGTCTGAGCTTTGTGGCAACATTCACTAGTAGACTGCTGAAGGACCTGGAAATCCATGGTCAAGCTCTACACCAGACTAATAAGGAAACACGGAACTTTGTAACTAGTGGATATAGCTGTAAAGGAAAGACCAAAGCTGGGCCCCAAGAGCAACCGGCTAGGCTGAAAACAGCACAGAGCATGTATTAATGTTGCCAGTCGGGCTCCACAAAGCCTTAATCGTTGGGGAGACGGGTGTGGTGCACAATAGTGGAAGAAGTATTCAGGTCCCATATTTCAATAAAAACACAAAAAAGCAATGAAAATGGACTTCACTACAAGTGAAAGTCCTGTGTGAAAAATCCTACTTAAGTAAAAGTAAATAAGCATTCGCAGCAAAATATTAAAGAAAGTATTAAAGTAAAAGTGCTGGTTTGGCCCCTCTGACTGATATATTATTATATATGACATCAATAGATTATTAATTCTGTAGCATTATTGTGTGATTAATGGGAGATGAAAGAAAAAATACTTTACAGTTTCTAATTTGTGGAGCTGTTAACAACTTATAGACATTTGGAATGTGATGTCAGAAGCCAAAAAGGTTGGAAATTCACTGGTTTAATCTTTTACTATATGTTGTATTTTAAAAGCCTGTTATATTATCTGTTGATCAAATCTTCACCCTAAAAGTAACCAGTAATATAAGTTGTCAGATAAATGTAATGGAGAAGAAGTACAATATTTCCCTCTTAAGTGTAGAGGAGTAGAAATATAAAGAAACATAAAATTTACTAATACTCAAGTAAAGTATATATGTGTAACAATATAGTGCATTACTTGAGTAAGCAGCTTGGTAACAGGTGACGTCATCAAAAGTCACTAAAAAATAAGCATTCACAAATGGATGGGTCATGGTTCACCATTTTGTGCCAAACTTTAGAAGTATCTAAATTATCTAGAGTGACTTATCAATCAGCTCAAATACAATATTCAGTCTTTCACCATCTACAGTTCATAATATCATGAAAAGGTTCAGGGAGTCAGGGGAAATCTAAGTGCATAAAGGCCAAAGGCAGAAACCACTGGTGAATGTGCGTTTCCATCAAGGCCTCAGGTCATATTGTTTGAGAAAGAGTCTTCCTACCATGATGGACATAGCCACATGAGCTTGGGAGTACTTTGGAGTATTATGCAAAGAAGAAGCCATATATTAATTTTGTGCAAGATCACTGGCGAGTTCTCATGGCCCAAAGTCATCTGGCATAAGAGTCCACGTTTCAGCTTGTTTGGGTAAAAACCAGCATCTGTGATGGCATGGGGCTGCATAAGTGCCATATGGATGATCTGCATATACACTATGTGGACACTTGCACATTACACCCACAGGAGCCTTTATGACATTACATTGTAAATCCATAGGTATTAATATGGACTTGGTCTCCCCATTTGTAGCCACAACAGCTTCCACTCTTCTGAGAAGGCTTTCTACAAGATTTTGGAATGTGCCTTGGGAATTTTTGCCCATACATCCAGAAGAGCATTTGTGAAGTCAGATACTGATGTAGGACAAGATGACCTGGCTTGCAATCTCTGTTCTAGTTCACCCCAAAGGTGTTCAGTGGGGTTAAGATAAGGCCTCTGTTCAGGCAGGTCAAGTTCTTCCACACCAAACTCATTCAACTTGATTTGTGCACTGGGGCATAGTCATGTAGGAACAGAAAAGTGCCTTCCCCAAACTGTTCCCACAAAGTTGGAAGCATACAATTGTCCAAAATGTCTTGATATGCTGAAACATTTCCTGAAAGATTTCCCTTCACTGGAACTAAAGGGCCTTGGCCAACCCCTGAAAAATAACCCCATAGCATTATCCCACCTCAATCAAGATTTACAGATGGGACAATGCAGTCAGATAGGCAGTTCTCCTGGCATTCACCAAACCCAGACATCAGACTGCCAGACAGAGAAGCGTGATTCATAACTCCACAGAACAGTGGTTGTGTTCTTTACACAACTCCATCCAATGCTTGGCATTGTGCTTGGTGATGTAAAGCTTGCATGCAGCTGTTTGGCCATGTAAACCCATACCATGAAGTATCAGGTGCACAGCGTTTGTGCTGATGTTAAAGCCAGAGGAACTCTCAATTATTAAGACAGCAGAGCATTGGCTATGGTTCCTAAATGCTTCCAATAATACCACTCACAGTTGATTGTGTGAATCTTTGAGGGAAGAAATTTCCCAAAGTGACTTGTTGTGCTGGCATCCTATTACAGTACCACACTTGAAATCAGTGAACTCTATGGAATGACCCATTCTTTTACAAATGTTTGTAAAGTCAGACTGCATGATTAGGTGCTTCATTTTACACACCTGTGGCAATTCATTCATTTATTCATTCGTCTTCTTGGCTGCTTATTCCTTTTCAGGGTCATGGGAGAGTCGGTGCCTAGCAGGCAGCATAGGGCGCAAGGCATGAACAACCCTAGACAGGGTGCCAATCCATCGTAGGGCACACTCACTCACACACACACTCACGCACACACTCACACTAGGGCCACTTTAGAGACGCCAATCAACCTAACGTGCATGTCTTTGGACTGTGGGAGGAAACCGGAGTCCCCGGAGTAAACCCATGCGGACACGGGGAGGACATGCAGAATCCACACAGAAAGGACCCAGACCGCCCCACCCAGGGATCGAACCCGTGACCTTCTTGCTGTGAGGCGACGGTGCTACCCACCGAGCCACCGTGTCACCCTGGGACTCAACAAAACACTCAACAAAACACTTCAATTCAGTGTGTCCAAATACTGTTGTCCATATAGTGTATATGTGAAGGTACTGTACCAACTGTGTTTTGGAGAAACATATGCTGCTGTCAAGACAGCATCTTTTCCAAGGAACTCCATGTCTATTTCAGCAGGACAATGCCAGGCCTCATTGTGCTCAAGTTACAAAATCATGACTTGACTTGCCTGCCTGCAGTCCAGATCTGTCTTCTACTGCAAATGTATAATGCATCATGAAGAGGAGAATCAAGCAACAATGTCCACAGAATATTGAGCAGCTCAAGTCTTGTATACAGCAAGAATTGGCAAATATTCCACTTGCATAACTACAAGAATTAGTATCTTCAATTCTCAAATGATTAAAAAGTATAATTACAAAGATTTGTGATGTTACCCAGTGGTAAACATGCCACTGTCCCAACTTTTTTTTTGATTGTTGCAGGAATCAAGTTCTAAATACAAATAAAAACAAATAGAATTAAGTTCTTTTCATTGAAAACACTGAAAATGTTTTCTTTGTCTGTGTGTTTGTTAAATAAAGCTTCAAGCGAATTAAAAAATTGCAGTTTATTGCATTTTAAGAATGTATCCCAACTTTTCTGGAAATGGGGTTTGTACATGAATGCACTCATTCTAGTACATTCTCCAGTGTCAGCACTTTGTAACACTGATAAGTCTTCTCCCACAGTAAAGCTGCCAGGACTGAGCAGTTTGTGATTAGTTTGTTTCTCAGCAGAAAGCTGAGATTTCTTTTGCTGGCTTAACTTAGAAAGAGGAAAAAGACAGAGGCTGGAGAGAGAATGAATGTCTATAGCTACCATAAGTAGTTTTGGTGAAAATGGGCTGAACTGCAAGTGCTAAACAATCAACCGTCACTAATGTTAACTCTCACAGCTAAGTTACCTGGAATGTTAATTAGCCACACATTCACCCAGTGACAGCGACAATAGAACTAACTATTCAACTAAGCTTAATGTCTTTAGTTTGTTAGATTTGTCAGAAAGCCCACAGGATGTCTGTATAAAGTGTCAGCCATTTATACTGCGGTGCATGTGTAATAGCTTTTATTTAGTACAGTGTATAGCTGTACTTGCTTATGATAAATAGCATTATTATTGTTGGTTTAATTAAAGTGCAAGCAGTGGCATTTGTCAGTTTTATGGCAGCCTTAGAAAAGAAGAAAAGCAAGATGAGAGCAGTGAGAAAATGAGGACCAGTCAGTTATTGTAGTCAGCATTATATACAGGCTTGGGGAGTAACAGAATACATGGAACAACACAGAGTATTTAGGATACAAATAAAGGTAACTGTATTCCTTTAAATTTACAGAAAAAAGACAATCAGATTACTGACACACAGGGATTATTAATAGGATTCCAATGTTAAAATTAGTTGTGTCAAAATTAACATGATCATTTTTGCGTTTCATTTGAAATTTTAACATTTTAAAAAATTAACACAATTAACACTTCTGTGTTTATTTTACTTCCTGTTGCAGCTGACATGTGACCTATGACTATGTCTCCCATCAAACTAAATCATCCTGGCTAAAGGATGCTAAGGATAAGAATCAAGTTTTAGGTGGAATGTTTTACTTTAAAAACTTTCCAGAGGGATCTTTGGACAAAGCAAATGTAATCTGCACAGTTTGCAAAGCCTAATTTAACAGGTAATTTAATTTAAATGCAATTGTCTTTAACACATCACCTCAAAGCAAAACACCCTACCAAATCTATCACTATGGGGCTTCACCAATCTACAGTACATTACAGGAGTGTGGTATTCATGTGCAAATAAGGAAAGTAAGTGTAAGTGTAATGAATGCTTAGGAAAACTGGCTAGTTAAAAACTGTCCAGCTAACATGGCACTTATAACATGCAACACGATAGGATTTTATAATACCAGTTATATTGGTGCTTATAAGAAATGATTACCTTCTTAATGGATTTGAAATTCAGCTGCCACTTATTCAGAGACTGAGGTGGATGCAATTGCAGATCCAAATCCAGAATCCAAATTACAATCCAAAATGTTATCAAGTAACAGGCAAAGGGTCAAAGGCTTCACAAAGACTTCGCAAATCAACAAGAACCAACTGAGAATCTCTTAAAAAGTGTGATTGTTAACTCATGTCAGCAGTGTGTGATCAGTATTCTGGGGCACAGGAACCAGGAAGTGCAGTCATGTGATGAGAGGAGGCCATATTGGATGACCACGATGGATCTTGGGAATTGGAGTCCTGTTGGATAGTGGAAGTCACTGTAGCAGATGTGAAGCAGATATACAGGCCTAGGTTTCATAATTATTTCTGTTAGGATATGCAAAAAATATGCCTTTCAAGCTGACAGTAAATTTTAATGGCCTTGATGGCTTTATTGGAAAAAGTTAAAGTTGCTAAAATATGCTATTATAAGCTTCAGTCTTAAGAATTGATTGACTGACCTTTTAATTTAATTGACTCTAGTTAAAATACATTTCAATTGAAATATATAGTAAATTAAAATCTAGAATGCATATCTACACACATTATGACACATGATAAGCCTCACAACACTACTCTGGTCTCTAGTAAGAACCACAGCTAATCTTACAGTTGCCAATTCATTCTCTTCATTTGGTTCAAATTCATTTGGTTTTGTCTTTTTTTTTTTATTCAAAGCTGAAAAGCAGAACAGCATTACCGAAAGTAATGGAAAGTAATCAAGTAACTCTCCCACCCCTGATTATATAACAATGCATAGATTTCTGTTTATGTGATTATGGTTATGGCTGTGTTTTTTTAATCCCTAATCTCTGCCATTACATACAGTGAAACAAGAAAAGGTGGTGGGGACCCCCAGACCCCTCGGCAGATTTGGTTCCCCCAAGGTTGAAGACATGGTTATGGCCTTGCTCTAATAAATAACATTACATCGCAGTGCATTTTACAACCTCTATTTAAATGCACATTTAAGCATTAATGTTATTGTGCCTGCGGTGTCTTAAGAGTTTCATTTCCATTTACCCTGATTGCCTTCCTTAATACACTTCTCTGCATATACCACATCTACAAGAAGCAGAAATGCAGTGGATCCCCACTGTCACGATGAGAGTCGAAAACACACTTCACAATTCACAATAACAAACATTTCAGATGCTTAAACAGGTTTCCATGGAATCATATTGATTGACAGTATTAACAGCATTGTTGAAATGTTAAAAGAAAAAGAAAAAAGCTCATATACAGGGGTTAGACAATGAAACTGAAACACACGTCATTTTAGTGTGGGAGGTTTCATGGCTAAATTGGACCAGCCTGGTGGCCAATCTTCATTAATTGCACATTG
>JAOVYV010000017.1:4191113-4203693 GCA_025674545.1 Hassar affinis | reverse complement strand
TCCAGGTGACTACCTCATAAAGCTGACTAAGAAAATGCCAAGATGTGCAAAGCTGTCAACTAAGCAAGAGGTGCCTATTGTGAAAAATCTCAAATAAAACATATTCTGGTTTGTTTAACACTTTTTTGTTATTAAATAATTCCATATGTTTTTTTTCATAGTTTGGATGACTTTAGTATTAATCTCCACCATCAACCCTGAATAATTGTAACCATGATGCAAGATGTGTTCTTTGTTCTGATCAATATCTTATGAGCTCATCTTATTACATTCCCAAAAATCAAAAAGATCAGAAGAGATTTTTGTTAGAAATTGGTAATATGCTGGCTTTCGGAACAGAGTGTTCAGTGAATACCCATGCACACAATGGCATTCTTAATTTCAAAACTTGTTTATTATCAAAGGTCTTAGAATAACAATTAGATCGTCATCATTTGGCACAACTGATTGGATTCCTTCAGTGATGCTCATCCATAAACAGCAACATGATACAGGCTTAAGAGCACAATGGGCATCAGTCAGACCCTGAGTAGACAATAAAGCTCAAATAGAGTTACGCTGGCTTAAAGAGAGAATAAGAGAAGAGGGAGTAAGAGAGGTTTAAATTGCTTGTCTTTAAAATGTTAGTGTAGCAAATGGGATTATGTTCTAATAGGATGTCTCTAGTATGTGGTTTTTCACTTTGGCATCTGTGTGCTTTATGATGCATAGCTTACTGTTTAACCAACGTAGCTCATACTACCTACTCAGTAGCAGCTGCCTTTGTTTATAGATTATGCTGTTGATATTTAGCTGGTTGTAGTGTCCATTCACAAAGCAAAAGTGCATATTTGTTTTTGCGAATGTTTTTCCACTGTATCCAGAGCTTTCAATTTCAACTCAATCTAGGTCCTTGGGAAAAAAATTGGCGTGCCTGCTAAAGTGCTAAAACTTTAGGCTGAGGTTATAGCAGATAATTGCTAGGCAGTACAGAAAGGGAGGAAATATGGCAGAACTTGAAACTGTTAAATTGTAGCACATTTTAAAGGTTTGATCCCAGGGTATCCACAAGTATTAAAAACTACTGTTGTTGTTTCAATGTTTTAACAATGTTCAATGGAGAACTGGAAAGTTGAAAGAGGTACAAGGAAGACTGAAGTAATAATTGTAAAGACTATACAAAAGACAAAAGAACCATACAAAAAACTTGTGAGGTTCAAGAAAAGTCCTTCCTTGAAACTTGCATATATATTTCAGTCACTGGGGTGTTAATTAGGTCTAATTATTTACATTGTCTCCCTCTCTCTCTCTCTCTCTCTCTCTCTCTCTCTCTCTCTATGCCCTTTCAACCAAAATCCAATCTGAGAAATTCAGTTTTCTTTTCCTTACTCTGGAAGTTGGAAGGGAGCATGGGCAGGTTTAGGTCTGTTTCTCTGCGCTGACTAGTCCGTAATGGTGCAAAGTGCTGAGTTTTTGCTCTGTTTTCTGAGATGCCCATTGTCCTTCCTTCCCCTGCTCCGTTGTTCCTCTTTTCCTTTGCATGCCTCAAACTCTTGATAACCAGAGCCTGCTGCCTCTGGGACAAAAACATGGGTGGTTTTGACCCATTTACCAGAAAAGGAGAGGACCCTGTGGATGGCCCGGTGTGATGTTTAAGCCCTGCCCACACCACTTTTCTCGGTGAGATGTCTTTCAGAGTTCTGTGACGTAACCGAGGCAATGGGACAGTTTGCAAAGCAGATTCCATTGTGCCCAGGTGACGGGCTGTGTGGGTCTTTTCCTCAATGGCTCTTAGGAGGTCTTTAAAACGCTGGCCTGCTTTACTGTCCAGATGCATTCTGGGAGATACCACTTTTTCTGAGTAGAACATCTGTATCTTTTCCAGTTTGTCATCATGCTGGTATGTAGGATCTTCTCTTGAACAGTCCTCGGCGTGTGTTGGTCTCAGGTCATGATCTTTGGGTGGTGCTTTGCTGGAGTCCTTTTTACTTTCCAAAATGATTGTAGCATCACAAGAAGTGCAAATACAAAGCTTTGAGCTGCTTCCTTCCCTGCAGGGGCATTTGGGGGGTGACGCACGAACCGGTTCCCTCTCGGCGAGCGCTGGGACTGAAACCACACAAACACAACAGAGAGGGATTACTGAGCACATATACATGAGTGTGTTACTTAAACTCCCTAGGACCCTAGTTTCTGCACAGTATTTATAGAATAGACATAATTATATATTAGAAATACTACCTTCAGGAAACAGGCTTTCTCTTGTCTCCATATTGATTGCGGTGTCAATGCTGGTAAAGATGTCTGCAGGATGGTTGGTATGGGTAGATGCTCCTTGCTCAGAGCTTGACTGCTTCTGTCTGATCAGCTCCTCTGGCCTCCTCAGGAAATCTCTGTCCTGTGATGGAATCCTTTGTGTCTTACTTGACTGCCCCTGGCTCTTGTCATTGCTAGTCTCACTCCGAGTCTTCTGATATCAGATGAATATGTGTCGGTGAATAAGTAGGAATTTTTTGAGATGGGCTGCATTGCATTTGACATTACTGACATATTGTGAGGAATGTCTACACAACATACACAATATGGCTAACTGTGTGGAGCCTCACACTCATATTTGCTTGTTGAATGTCCCACTTACATTTATGGCATTTGACAGACACCCTTAACCAGAGTGACTTACATTTATCTCATTTATACAACTGAGTGGTTGAGGGTTAAGGTGTTCTTGCTTAGGGCCCAACAGTGGCAACTTGACAGTGCTGGGATTTGATCTCATGACCTTCTAAACAGTAGTGCCTTAAGAACCTCCATTGTTCTAGGAAGTCTTTCTACTAGATTTTGGAGTGTGACTATGGGGATTTGCCCATTCAGCAACAAAAGCATGAGTGAAGTCATGCACTGATGTTTGGTGAGAATGGCTGGTCATTTGAGAATGATCTTCATGGATCATGCTTTGTACAGAGGGATACTATCATACTGGAACATGTTTGGGCCCCTTAGTTCCAGTGAAGAGAAACTGTAAATCTACAGCATATAAAGACTTCTGATCTAATTGTGCATATCAAACCTGAAAAGTTTGAAAAAAGTTGAAAAGGACCAGAAAGGGGTGTCATGTCAAGGTACCCACAAACATTTGGTCATGTAGTGCTGCCTAAAGCTTACTAGGTTACCTGTTGTTGACTTCTCTCTGATGTGTTGCTCCTCTCATTCCACCCAGGCTTATTTCGATGGTTCCACTCACTGGATTCCAATTTCTAAGAGAATTTTATAATGTCACAATTAATTTGTGCATGGATTTATGGGCAATATTTGAATCATGAGGATAATTTGGTGGTATAACACCAAAATATTGCTCATATGGTTGGGTGTATGACAATTTATTTTCTTGTTCTTCCTTAGTTATTTTTCCATGGTCAATAATAAGTGTTCCTAGTCTGACATGACCTCAATGGAGCCGTGCAACAGGGGTGTGATGGTTGAACCATCCTGAACCATAAACCTAGTTTGGTCCAAAAGTTTGTCTTCAGTTTCTCTGTGATCAAAAGGTGTTGCTGTTGGTTTTCATTACAGCAAAAAAAGAGACATGCCTAATTTTTTTAAGACCAAGATCAACTAGTGGAGCCAATGTAGCTCCTTGTGGTGAAGATTGAGGACCATTGTTCTAAAGGTTTTGGGTTGTTCTTAGGTTTTGGTGGTCAGTTATGCATTCATAGTGAGGAGTAAACATCAAAATTGTGCATATGCTTACATTTACATTTAAGGCATTTGGCAGACACCCTTATCCAGAGTGACTTACATTAATCTCATTTATACAGCTGAGCAGTTGGGGGTTAAGGGCCTTGCTCAAGGGCCCAACAGAGGAAGCTTGATGGTGGTGGGGCTTGAACCCCCAACTTTCTATTCAGTAACCCAACACCTTAACCACTGAGCCACCCCTGAACCCTGATATGCTTCTTTTTCTTAGCAACACAGCTTCAAATTAAGAAACATTAGCATTATTATATTTATTCCACAAATCAAAAACCATGCGCGTGCAAGGTTCTTTGTGCATTGTAGTGTGTTTCAGTTGTTATTTCAGTGTTTTACCTTCATGTTTTTGGATCCTTTCTGGTGCCTGCTCAGTTTTTTGAGCAAGAGTTGGTAGGTAGCCAAGATGGTGGAAGGTTTGTTGCTGATGACTGTGTGTGTGATGTCTGAGAGGCCATAGCCAAGAGCATCAGTCATGTAGTTTAAGACAGCTGAGTTGAGCTCTTCTGGATGCAGTCTAAGGAAATGTGTGTGTTAAAACTAGTTTAGATATTTTGGTATACAGAACAGGAACTTAGTAGCTATTACTAGCATTGTTCCAGTGGGTTTTTATAGTTGTAAAAATGTAAACATCTAAAGCATAAGGGATAATGCCATATTAATAGGAAATGTAGTGTAGAAGTAGCAGAGATGTTGGTGAAAATGCTGGTCTCAAAATCCCAGAATGTAATCTGGCAGA
The DNA here is from genome assembly GCA_025674545.1 of Hassar affinis. Classification (NCBI taxonomy): domain Eukaryota; kingdom Metazoa; phylum Chordata; class Actinopteri; order Siluriformes; family Doradidae; genus Hassar; species Hassar affinis. The sequence goes on along the minus strand of JAOVYV010000017.1, from coordinate 4,199,228 downwards.
GACTCAGCCTTGTTAGGCTGATGGTCATATTAGCATTAAAGTTGATGTTTTGGAAGTTCAAGGAGCATGTACAGATGAGGCGGTAGGTGAACTGGACAGATTTTTTTTTAAAAAGAGAGAGAGTGAAAGTGTAAAGCACTGCTGCATCTCTCTCTTCAGGTGCTCATGAAGCATGAGCTAAATTTCACTGCCACCACTTTTAGCAGGCAGTGAAGCTGCATTGTGGTTAATGGACAGAGCTTTACAAAAGTAAATATAGATCAGCAAGTCAATAAAAAAGTTAAAGCTAGGAAACTGATTACAAAAATTAATCTTGGAGACTAGTGCAGATCACCTGGTAATTATAAAGATTAATATTCAAGTGATTTAAGGTCACATTTTACACATTAGACATTCTGGCTTCATATCTAAATTAGGTTATTTGGAGGTACTCTACCTGTTCTTATAGACCACAGTGGGTAGGGGTCTCTTAGTGTAACTCTCATTAAGCCAGCTCTCCTCAAGTGCTGCTTTCACACTCAGCCTCTTCGCTGGGTCTGGCTCCAGTAGAGACAAAACAAACTGCACTGCCCCTAAATACACAAAGAGAAAAGTTGATGTGTGATATGATTTATATAATGTATATTTCAGATCAAATGTAACTACATTTTAATATGACAGTGCCAACAACTATAATTAGCATTCTTACAATGATAGTTATAGTTATATAAGATCTCTCGGATGTACGTTCACCTTTCTGAGGTCTCCTGGTTTTAGCTCTCTTACCTCACTGGAGATCAAATTTAAATGGCACTCTCCTCTTTCTTACCACCTTCACAGCCGAGAGGTTACTGACGATTGGCAGGTCAGCTTTGCACTGCGTGGCCTGCGTGTGCCTTTCGGTAATGCTACCCAAAAAAAGTTGCCTTTGTGCATGGCCTGCTTGCTCAGGTGGAGGTGTTCTGAGTGTCGTCAGACAGCAACGAGCACATTTAAACATTCACTTAGGGGCCTCATTTAACCTGTGGCTTTAAACATTCATTTAGGGGCCCCACTGAGCTTTTGTAGCTTTAAAGGTGTACATAGACCGTTTTCCAGCAAATCTTCTACAGTTAATGCCCCAAGGAAAATATCATCCATTTTTTATGTATCACGTTCATTTAGGCTTTATTGGAGTGCACAGGAGTATAAAAGAGAACACAAAGGTATGTTAAATGTTCATTAGTTCCTGTTGATCTACAGCACTATCAGTTACATATTGTGTATTTTGCTGGCCTGTTGGACCGAGTGTTCCTCATGGGTGGCCACGTAAACAGGACGGTGCTTAAGGGTGTGTCTGAGTGACTAGGATTGTTAAATCTCCACTGTTGCCTTGTCCATATTTAATGTGCTGGATCAGATGATCAGATAATCAGTGTAAGGAGAAGAACAGTTTGTAACGCGTGACTATCCACACCTCTAATCTAGGTCACCCCCTCCTTCTGCGTCTCTTATTGTCTCTTTCTCACACTGTCTCTCCTGTCTCAGTGTAACTAAAGGTGATATATTTGTCCGCTTGATCTCCTTACCTCAGTTGTACTCAGTCATCTGTGTGTAAAGTTTGCTTTGTTAGTTTCTACTGGATTTTGGTTTTGTTGTTTGTGAAAAACCATGCAAATGAAACGAAACCAAACATTTCGCTGAATTGACTTTACCTGAGTGACTGAAAAGACTCAAGTATTTTAATTCTACAATAAAAATCTTTTTTATGATGTGTCTTGGGCCATTTTATAGACAACTGCATCTCGCAAAGTTTAATCTTCTACATCTAAATACAGAATATTGTCAGTTATAATGAACAGTATGAAATGTTCCTAATATAAACCTGATTGTACTGTAAACGTGTGTTTTACCTTTACTAATGTCTGATGGGATTGGGCTGATTTCTCCATTAATCATTTTTTGATGAAGTTGCTTTATGTTGAATGGCTCCACGGTGAAGGGAAGAGTACCAGTCATCATAGCAAACATACTCACACCCCTGCACGAACACACACACACACATGCATACACATACATAATGCAATAATGAAATAGGTTAGTCACTGACAGATAACAATCAATATTGCATGTAAAGAAAAATGTGATTATTATTATATTTTACATTTAATAGTATTCAGGTAGATTTTGGTTTCAGGACTTGAGAGAGTGGAAATAAATGAATTGCCTTACTATCAAATGTGCTGTGTTTTTGAATTTCCCATATATTTTTAGCATGGAAAAGCCTGACTAAAAATCATGTCAGATCTCTCTTCTTTGATACACTATATTACCCAAAGTATTCACTCACCCATCCAAATCATTGAATTCAGGTGTTCCAATCACTTCTATGGCCACAGGTGTATAAAATCACCTGGACATGCAGACTGCTTCTACAAACATTTATAAAAGAATGGGTCGCTCTCAGGAGCTCACTGAATTCCAGCGTGGTATGTGATAGGATGCCACCTGTTCAGCAAGTCCAGTCCTGAAATTTCTTCACTAGTAAATATTCCACAGTCAACTGTCAGTGGTATTATAACAAAGTGGAAGCAATTGGGAATGACAGAAACTCAGCCACGAAGCGGTAGGCCATGTAAAGTGACAGAGCGTGTCAGTGGATGCTGAGGTGCATAGTGCACAGAGGTCACCAACTTTCTGCAGAGCAATCGCTACAGACCTCCAAACTTCATGTGGTCTTCAAATTAGCTCAAGAACAGTGTGTAGAGAGCTTCATGGAATGGGTTTCCATGGCCGAGCAGCTGCATCCAAGCCTTATATCACCAAGCGCAATGCAAAACTTTAGGTGCAGTGGTGTAAAGCACACCGCCACTGGAATCTAGAGCAGTGGAGACATGTTCTCTTTTCTAACACTTTTAGGATGAATTAGAATGGAGACTGTGAGCCAGGCCTTCTCATCCAACATCAGTGTCTGACCTCACAAATGTACTTCTGGAAGTCAAAAGTTCCTATAAACACACTCCTAAACCTTGTGGAAAGCCTTCCCAGAAGAGGTGAAGCTGTGATAGCTGCAAAGGGCCAACATCATATTAACCCTATGGATTAAGAATATGTTACTCAAGTTCATATTTGTGACGGCAAGCGAGTGAATACTTTTGCCAATATAGAGTGTATAAGTTAATTTTTTTATTTAAAAAATGACCAGGGGTTGTATGGTCACCAGGTAATAGTATGCTGATTATATTTTCCAATAGCTATATTTTTCTCATGTTACCTTTTCTACTGTCCTTTTCCCCCCTCTGTTTATTTATTAAGTTTATGAAGTGTTATTGAGCAGGAGACATGACAGGAGAGGTTAGTATTTCACACTCGTCAATGGGGGAATTTAATATCTCTAATGGTAGAACATGGTGAGAACATGCAAGCTCTACACAGGGGGGACCCAGGTCAATCTGCCTGGGAAGCAAACCTGGGATCGTCTTGCTGTGAGGCGGCAGCGCTGCCACCCTGTTTCTCACATTAATCGTATATAATGGTACTCACACAGACCATACATCCACTTTAGGGCCATACTTCTTGTGTGCAAGAAGCTCTGGGGCAGCGTAGGCAGGACTTCCACACTGAGTGTTTAACAGCTCCGGTGAGAGAGAGTCTAGCTTCAGAGTGTTACTAAGACCAAAGTCTGTATTACACACACAAACACACAGTGAGAGAGAGAGAGAAAGAGAGAGAGACAGAAAGAGAAAGAAAAGAGAGAGAGAAAAAGAGAGAAAGGAAGAGAGAGATATTGACCTTTCCATTTTAGTGCATTGTCTAATCAATGATGAGGCAGAGTATTGTTATATTAAGTATTACAGCTGCAGCATCACAGGTAATACATGTTTACTTTAATGTTACCATGGAATAGTTTTAACTTTTAACCACACTGCCTGATTAATTATCTCACTGACAAACTATTGTATTAGTGTGAGTCTGTGTTAGTCCTTAGCCTATAATTACGATTCCCAAACTAGGGAAGCTTTTACAGAAATACCAATAATCCCCTTACAGTGTATCAAATGCATTAAAAGCCTATTAACCCACAAAGCGAATACACAGGTGACACTTACCAACTATCTTAATATTGTTGTGTTCATCCAAGAGAAAGTTCTCGATTTTCAGATCCCTGTGCAAACAGTGAGGAAAAGAAATCATCAAACAAATCTATCTCTTTATTTAACTTCAAACCATGCTAAGAAACTGTATGCTCTTTACAAAATTCCTTATAATTCCTGTATGATTCCACAATTAGGTTGTTACAAATAAACATGGCACAAAAAGGAAGGAAAGTTTGGTGGATAATTTCTTGTTGTAGCAATGTTTCTTGGCAATAAATCTTATACTGTTGGAAATCCTGTTAATTTCCTTTTAAATGGTGCCATATTTGTAAGGAACATGCATTTGTGGGATGGACAGTAGAGCTGAGAATGTGGGTTGCACCCATGTAAAATTTGCCAAATCTTCTCTGCCTTTGCCAAACAGCTTATGATGAAATTCTGCAACCACTGGCAATCTCGCCAGTCTGAGACCGAACTCTATCCTCCAAGATGATAACGCTTGCCCCACAGAGCGGGGTTTATCAGAGACTACCTCCAGAATTTGGGGGTGGAGAGGATGGAATGGCCTGCCAGCAGTCCTGACCTCAACCCCATTGAACACTTGTGGGATCAGCCTGGGCATGCTGTTCGTGCCAGAGTGACCAACACAACCATGTCCAAGTGTACAGATTTACCGATATAGGCATTTTCATAGTGGGTCATTGGTATACGTGGAATTATTTATTTAGCAAATTTTTGCTTATTGTTCTTACTCCTCATTACTTAAAATTTGCTATCTAAATGTGATATCCTTACAGTAATTAAGTTGTTGGAAAGCAACATGGCCTAGTCAGCTGGACAAAAACCTAATCATTTCCTGTTTAGTATCAAATATATCCTGTCAAAGTCTCAGTGATGTTCCTGCTCCACGGTTCTTTAAATGTACTAGATTTTAATGTACCAGAAAAATATATAGCAGCTCTACCTATGCACGTTATTGGTTGCCTCTACCAGTGCATATATAAGGCGATAGACATCTATGGAAGCTTCTAGAGATGTTTCTGCTGTGAAAATGGCAAGTTATCACTATTTTGCAATTCAGCACAGTTTAATAGTTGGAGCTTGTGAGATGGGTCGTAGCATTTTGGAGGTAGGAGCAAAGTTTGGATATTTACATGAGCATTTCAAGGGTGTACCGCGACTACAAGAATTCTGGGAAAACCTCAAATTTACGACAGCAGCGTGGCCATAAAGAGACTCTGGGTGAATGTGACCAGTGTCAGCTGGCAAGAATCGTTTCACATGATAGGTGTACAACACTGCCTCAAGTAACATTGGAATTCTCAACAAACATCAGCGTGAGGACTGTGCAACAATCCTGGGGGGGGGCCTACTGAGTATATATATTTTCTGGTACTTCAATGTAATTTTCTTCTTTTTTACTTAACTCACTTTTTCAGGAAAGCCTATAGTTTTCTTTTTAATAAAATATACATAGTATCGTAAAAATTTTATTTTTCTCATGGTAAGGGTTTTCCCAGGCCACCACACCGTTATTTACATATTTACATATACATTTGTGCTACATAGTCACCAGAATGGACATTTACTCTAAAGTAAAAAAAGAGAAACCTTTACTGTATTTATGGCCAGTTCCCTTTTTGTTTGATTAATTGCCCTTGCTTTGCTTCACCCAAGTTACATGTTGGTTTTTTATGTTATAGCTTAGATAAAACTCTAGGTTGAGTAATGCCTTGTTTGTTTATTTGTTTATTGTTTATTTGCATCTCACAGAGCCAACCTGCACTACCCAGAAAAGTGAAATGAACAATTAAACAAAACAAACTCATTCGGGTACTATCAGTTCCCTCAGTTCCATTACCTGTGCACTATGCCATGTGTATGCAGATGATCAACAGCCAACAGGATCTGCCGCGTGTACCGGCGGACCTCCCTCTCTTCCAAACGTTTCCGTTCACAGATTCTGTCCATCAGATCTCCTCCAGCACACAGCTCCATGGCCATATAGTAGTAGTTCTCAGTCTCCAGGGTCTCCAGCAAAAGGACGATGTTAGGGTGACGGATCATCTGGTGTATCCTCGGCTCACGTTTCATATTTTTCAACACGTACGCATCCTGTCGTGCCTTCTTCTTATCGATTACTTTAATGGCCACCTGAGGAAATGGGGATCATCAAGACAAGACAGTTAAATGAACAAACTGTACATATAATCTTTTCAGATTGGCTGACGCAAACATGGTTTTATCTGTGCCTCAAGCACTTGGTTGGATTAGATTCTGCCTCACTTGTAAGTAGCTTTAAACAAAAGCATCTGCCAAATGAACACATATAAATGTAAATCTAAACATGAAAGTGGAGTTCACATAGACATTGGAGGTAAGTACAAACACAGCCTCATGACTGTGCAAAGAGATCCTGTCTGGTGCAAACCACTCCTTTCCAGCTTTGACAGATTCAGTCCACATAGTTAAATGTTACACTGTGATGAATCCACCATCCTGTTATCCATCTGTGTCAGTGTTTCTGTGATACTAATGAATGGCACTGAGCAGCGATGGGGAAAGAGGCCCACATGGCAGGACTGAGTTGATGCATGCTATTTAATCAGACTCTTGGTCATCGCTATAGCAACTTCAGAAGCTAAACAAAGTGGTCAGGATGGACTCGGTGACCCGTAGTAGAGCTGGACATACAGATATACACGTACAGACACATACACACAGATAACATTGACTGGATTCAGTGACCCTTGAAAGAGTTGATCACCAAGGTGAGGAGACATAGCATTCTCGTTTCACACACACACACATGCGAGCATGATTAGTGCTGTTCAGCAGTGCCATTATAATTATATTTTAGTTTATTTTGGAATGCAATTCATTTATTTTATATGGAATGCCAATCTAGACTGGATTGCACTGGATGAATTTTCCATTGGACTGGGTGGACTGGGACACCATCGAATGAGCATAAACCACAAATCTTCTCTAACCTAATTTACTCCACTCTAACATATAAACTACTTCAAAATCATTCCTTCGAATACTGCATAGCTTGACAATTCCAATTCTGTTTCAAAGTTATTTTTTTATTTCCCTTTTAAATATATAGTCAGCAGTTCTGACAGAAGGTAGCTGAAGCTAGCTCTTTTGCTAACTCAAGCTACTGAAGCTAACTCAAAACAGCATAAAGTAAACAAAACCACCAAAACACATGAACAGACATTTACACTATGCATGCACCTAGATGTGAATACCCAATTGCATTTGTTCTTGCATTAAATCGTCCAACCATGTTATCTATTTATGTCCCTGTAGAAATAATTCTATAAAGGTTTGGACTTAGTTTTCAAAACAATCGTTTCTATATATTGCATAAGAATGGCTTAATATTCCGTTTAAAAATATCACTAAACTTTTCCCTGGCTGACCACCAGAATATGAATGGGAAAGGCTGCTTGAAATTCCTACTATTCCTATTTAAAGGAGAGATCTCAATAATTTATAGTAAGGTTATATTTCCTCTCCATTTGGTCTTGGAGAATAAGTTGAAATGGGAGTCTGAGCTAAATGTGAACTTAGAGAGTTAAGAGAGTACTTAACAGAGTTAACTGTTCCTCTACCTGTGCTCATGTGAATCTTATGCAGTTTAAACTTCTTCACAGAGCGCACATGTGAAATGCTAGATTAGCTTGGATGAGCTTGTACGCCATGCAACATTTTGGTCAAGAGTTTTTCTCTACTTTCTCTGAAGTTTTTGATTGTAATTTAAATCCATTGTTTGCTTTGTTTGGAGAACCAGCCAACCCTCTATCTTGTAATTTCCAAGTAATTAATGGCCTGGTTTTTACTTTCTGATTGGATGGAAATCCACATATCCCCTTTCATATTATTTATGGCTCAAAGATGTTATTTTTCCTAAGTTTTGAAAAAATTAAGTTTAGTTTGAGGTGGATGGCAGAGGGCTTCAGATGGTGCTGGCAACCTTTTATTAACTAGTGCAGACTGAGGTTTCATTTTTTTCCTCCTTTATTTTCCATCTTTTTTTTATGAATGGGGT
>JAOVYV010000017.1:4130538-4141385 GCA_025674545.1 Hassar affinis | reverse complement strand
ATATATGGGTACAGGCTTTTTTTATGAACCGCCTAGTGTCTGTTAGCGTTTCAGTCTTCACACCGTAAACAGCAAAGGCGATAAATGTTTCGAAAGTGTCCGAGAATTGAGACGAATGTGTCGAATGGCCACTGCACGCGCCGACAAATAGCCTGATGCCTTTCATTTGTACCATATATTCCACTTTTCTTGGATGCTGAGCATCGTTATGCCATGTAACTGATTATTTTTCCTCTGTGTTAGTGTTGAAACCTCAGAAACCTGAGATGCGATGTTTATATATAGGTTTGCTCCATGTGTCCTCACAAGCGCGTGTGCTAACGGACACGAATTCTCCAAATGCCGCGCGCTAGTTTGCGCCTCCAAGCTGCTGAGGAGGTTCATCCGCGCGCCGCGGCGTGACATTAAAGCTGCCGACCTGACGGTGTTCATGTGGCATCCTTTTTATACATCATTTTCATTTTACTTAATAAGAATGAAGCATTGCATTGTTCTTATTGGACAATAGGCCTATATGCAGAGCTTTGTTCGTGTTTTGGTTTGTTTGTTTGTTTTCATACTTTATTTTATTCCTGGTCATTATGCGACCAGGACCTGCTGCTACATGAGGACTTATTTCTATTGTTTTTTATTAAGTTGTAATCTTCTGGTGTCACGCTGTATTAGTTTGACATCTCTTATTGCCGTGAGGAATAACCGCGTGCCCGTGCTGATCTGGGTGTAGATTTGGTAATTATAATATATGATTGGCTCGCGGGGGCTGGCGGGGGAGGTGATGCGGAACTATGTGGAGCACGTGCAGCCGCAATGTGAAAATGATCACAACGCCGTGACTGCGCCGAGCTCAGTTTGAGGACTGGTGATGCACTCAGACCTGCGGGTTGCCAGATAATGCTGATTTCCTCCAACCGTACAGGGGTTTACACTTTCCTAATCCGCTTTAAGCCGCAAAACATATTCAGTTGAGCACTTTAAAGCTAAACTTGCTGACTCTAAAAATCATAATGGACATCATAAGAAATCAATTTATTTGGTTTTTCTGTCCAATCTGGCAACCCGTGATTGTTCATTTTACCACATAAGGGCGGCACGCGCGCCGTGATGGGAGGAGAGCGAATCTGTGCGCTCTGCGATCCTATTGGCCGCCAGCTCTGGTGATTGGCACGCGCCAGTCCGGCCCCTTTCAGGCCCTGGTTATTGGCGCTTTAACCGGTGTCGGTCGCTGCCTCTCGGTGTCCGCACGCGCGTACTGACAGTTCAAACGCGAGCGCTTTAAAAACTAAGTCTCACCCTCATTTGGCTCGTGCTTCTGTCTGATGTCCGTTCTTGAAACTGAATAAACACCGATTCGGATTGATCGCGGCGGGAGTGGATGCGCCCTGGGTACTTTTGTTTTAAAGCATGGCCGAGAAGCGGCGGTCTCCGTGCACCATGAGCCTGAAGGCGCACGCGTTTTCTGTGGAGGCGCTGATCGGTGCCGAGAAACGGAGGAAACTCGACGATGAGGATAGCGAGAGCTGTTTTGAGGAGGTAACCGAGGTCGCGAGCCTGGCCGGGAGCGCGTGCGGCGGCGGACGGAACTGTGACACGGACTGTGACGCTTCTCGTAAGTTCCTGCAGCAAAACTGGGAAGATTTGGCATTTTAAGTTTTCTGTTAGATTACAGGAACCAAAGCCACTTGGAGGATAAATGACTATACCGTTATATAATATAATAATAATAATAATAACAATAATAATAATAATAATAACAATCATAATAATAACAATAATAAAAATAATAATAATAAAAATAATAATAATAACAATAAGAATAGTCTTTGTGTTAGAAAAGTAAATGGGCGTTATATCTGGACGGGAATAGATTTAATGAAGGTCGTGTTTTGATTGTGCAGACGCAGATTAAACCCAAGGCCTGTGTGATCTTTGTTCTAAGTTTAGACTTGGGTTAGGGGGGAAAGCAAATAATAATCTGCTGTAATTCTACTCGCTGTTAATGTGGTCTAGAATTATAAACAGTTTCTTCCAGAAGCAGCCAAACGCACGAGAAGGAAAACATGCCTGAACATCAGATTGTTTCAGGGAAAAACGAATATTTTAGAACTAGTCAGTGATGTTTTTGTTGTTGTTGTTGTTGTTTGCTATTTGGACCTCGTTGTTCTTTGCATGGCCATGATGATATGAAGAATTAATGTATAATAAGGACATGACTATAAAAACATATGCATTATTATTATTATTATTATTATTATTATTATTATTATTATTTGATTGACATAGGAACTCACATACACACTACCTCAGACTAGCCCAGAATAGGAATAAAACAGGAAAATAACTTAGTACTGGGCCAAAACCTAAACCGAAGGACATGTCGGATATTAGCATGTGATTTAGTCCTGTAACACACTACCACTATACCACCTCCCAACAATCCGATAAAGTTCTGTGTACTCATTTTTTAAAATTCTTTTGTAGTAAGGTAGTAGGCGGCTGTTACATGAATGACTAACACAAAGGAGTATGACTAAATATTTATTATATTTATTATTGCAACATGAAAATGTCCATAAAATAAAAATAGACCTAAAGTAAAAAAAAAATCATTAAGAGGCCAAAAATAAATCACGAGCACAGATTATTATTATTATTATTATTATTATTATTATTATTATTAGTGACGGAAAGAGGTGGACTTAATATTAAACATAACTTATTATTAAACATAATCTTACGTTAAGCTCGCGTGCATGACATGACGCAATAATAATAATAATAATAATAATAATAATAATAATAACAATAATAATAATAAAAATAATAATAATAATAATGTTACTAATAATAATAAGAAGCAGAAGAATGAAGCCCGTGTGTGTGTGTGTGTTAGCGGAGTGTGAGGATGTAGGCTCGGACAGTCCTCGGCCTGCGTCACGGAGCTCGCAGCTGCTCGCGTCACCGCCGCCGACAAGCGCGCGAGCTTCAGACGAGATGCGCGTGGAGCTGCAGGGTTCGGATCTGTGGAAACGCTTCCACGACATCGGCACGGAGATGATCATCACCAAGGCGGGCAGGTGGGTGAACGCAGCTCACAAACACGCCATTAAAAGCGGTGAGCTATGGCTGACAGCTAAACGCGCGTGCGACATGTGATTACGTAAAAATTCCAAACGTCAGATTTTAATATTTTCTTGTCTTTTCCTAAAAAAATAATCGTGTAGGCTTCTCTAATAGCAACATGGCAAGTAAATAGGTGAAAATTATATATTTTATTTCTCATCTGACGTTTGCCAGATGAAACGTTTTACAGTGATTATGACAGAATAATTTTTCTGCCAGGAGAATGTTCCCTGCAATGAGAGTGAAGATTACAGGACTGGACCCTCATCAGCAGTACTACATCGCAATGGACATCATACCCGTGGACAATAAACGCTACAGGTTGAAAACAAATCCTTTTCTCTTAATTATTATTTCATATTAAAGCCCTTTAGTTACAATGCTGAATAAATACATTCATGCTGAAATATGAAATATAAAATATTTCAGCACAAATACAATCAGTTGTTTTGGATCAAACTCAAACTTTATTGGTCTGTACAAATGGTGCTTCAGTAACAGGAATGACAGTGAGTGCCCTTTTGGGCTGCCCTTTTGGGTGTGTAACCTTTAGGATCTGAAGGTCAGGCGACAAATGTAGCCCAAACAAATGCACACGACTCCTCAAATGTTGACTGCCGGTGTGTTTTCTGTGTGGGACTGAACCTAACTGGAGTGTTTTTATGTTTTAAAGATATGTCTACCACAGTTCCAAGTGGATGGTGGCAGGAAATGCGGACTCGCCCGTACCGCCACGTGTGTATATCCACCCGGACTCTCCTGCTTCTGGTGAGACGTGGATGCGACAAGTCATTAGCTTCGACAAACTCAAACTGACCAATAACGAGCTGGACGACCAGGGCCACGTAAGCAAACTGTTTATAATCTATACTTTTAATGTTGCCACACTTTGATTGGTTCAGATCCTGAGAATAGAAAAGGCGTCATGAAAAGACCTACTTTTATTTTTGCTGTAGAGACAAACCAATACCTATTTGAAAGTATTTTGACTCTGATCTTTAATGAGGTTAAATGTTATAATTAGAGCGGCCTACTCTTTTTATATACCTGTTAAAGACACATGCTAGTGATTGTCACCTGGTGTGCATTTTGTTTTGCTGAATTATTTTAAAGGCCTAAACATGTTGTAATGTGGAAGGTTGTAAACAAACTCAATTGAAAGCATTCCTGCGGCGAGCTGGTTGAAGGCCTGCTCCAGCTTTGAAAATGTGAGCACGTGTGTTTTTATTGAAGTAGAAAACTGCTTCGGTAATTCCTCCGTTTCCCCCACTCTAAACATGGATGCGCGGCATAATGTTTTCCAGATCATTCTACACTCCATGCACAAGTACCAGCCGCGTGTCCACGTCATCCGTAAAGAGTGCGGTGACGAGCTCTCACCCGTTAAAGCCGTGCCGACCGGCGACGGTGTGAAGGCCTTCTCCTTTCCTGAAACGGTGTTTACCACAGTCACAGCCTACCAAAACCAACAGGTAACTAACACTAAACTCATTAACAGTGTTTCCCGTTATTACTTCAGCCTGATTTCCTGCCGTGATCACATTTACAGGAGGCTCCTGTTGGGATGCTTTATTACAGCATTGTTAGTTTTGTATATGGTGAACATTTAGAGTAAGTTCAAATCCCATTGCAGTAGTTTTATTACATGAGACCGAAGATCAAAGACGTCTGGGATCTGTCAGCAATACAAACAATATAAAACACCCCATAAAGAACAACCTAGCCATAAATAGTAAGGTATTTTAAGCAGTTATTTAGCATTGCTTATGGCGAGTCCTCTCTCCACCAGTGAGGTTTTGCTACATAAGATTTTGACCTGAACCACATTTGTAGAGAATTTTTCATTTTAGCCTGGGTTTCTGCCGGACCACCTCTACACGAAAGTTTTTTGTTCTTAGCATGTACCCTTAGTGGCTTGTATATTAAGCGGTTTTGGAAAAGTTGCTTTTTTATATTACTTTGACATTTGCATGTGTTGTTCTGCATTTTATTTTGCAAGTTATACTTTGAGCACTTTTCTAAAAACGTGATCCATCCATCCAGAAATAATCTAAAATGTGAGCACATTCACACATGCAGCTTTTGTAGCATTTGCAAACACAAGTTATAAAAGAACTCCCCCACATTGCGTTATGGGACACGGGTCACATGCAGTGGGTCAGAGGACTCAATGTAACGGGCTGTGGGTCAGTAACGAAATGTCTGAGTGATTCTGTGTGTGTGTGTGTGTGTGTGTGTGTGTGTATTTTCAGATTACGAGACTGAAAATAGACAGAAATCCATTTGCGAAAGGATTCCGAGACTCAGGACGAAACAGGTACAGATATTTACACCTTTTCTATATCTTCAACAGCACTGAGTAGATTAAGTGATACATTATATATTACTTCTTCTTCTACTACTACTACTACTAATTATTATTATTATTATTATTATTATTATTACTTAGTAATTCATTTATTAGTACAATAATTGTTGCATTTCATAAAGAAGCTACTCCTTGAAAAAGGGTTTGGGAATGATTTTAACAGACACGGTTTAAAGGGCGCCTTTGTTGCTTGTGTTCTCTGAGCTCTGACGTCAGTGTGAAGTTATTCGACAACCAGCAGGCTGTATTACAGGATTATCTGATAATTATTTTTGCACAAAAAAAGTCCATCTGAAGCCAAACAGACCAAATCACCAACATTCCGACAGAACCCAGACAAAATAAATATAAAACAAGAAATAATAACAGAGTGACAATAAAGTCCATTATTCCTCCCAAAAGAAAATAGGCCTAAATACAAAAAAACTACAAGTCAATAAAATATAATCTCTGTCCTCACGTAAACGCAGGAAAATAAATAAATGCATAAACAGGAAATGGAGGTTGCCCAGTAATAAGGCGGTTGTGTTGCCGGCATGGAGTCTCAGCAGGGGGGGTTTTACCTTGCTCATTAGTTTTAAACGAGAACGTTTTTAACACCCTACTGAATAGCACCAGACCACATGCACCCTCCTCCCTTCTTCTTTTTTTTTCCTTTTCCCTCCCTTCATCCGTTTTTTTTCCCTCTCCCTTTCTCCATGACAGCTCTCACCTCTCGTTTCACAATTATAGGAGAAGTTAAGGAGCTTGCTAAACAAACTGAGCCATCGGGTGGCTCGAGCGGCACGTCTGATAAAACCCAGGGTGGAAACAAGTCGAGACATCTTGTGCGAGTTATCGCCTGAGTGGCACTGAGGTAGCGGAATGGCCATGCTAACGAGGAGTGCCGAGAGCCGACATTACCGCGCTCTCTCCATCTCTTTCTGTCTCCTCATAAAGCTTTAACTGTGGCTTCCTGCACTCTGTGTCTGATCCTACCGTGTGAAAATAATTACAGCCATGCAGAAATACCTGCTGACACACACACACACACACACACACACACACACTTTATGTTCCTCATTATCTGAATAGTGGCCAAAGTTATGGTGATAAGAAAAGGGGCCTGCAGTAAGATGGCTGCCAGGGTTGGACACTCAGTAATGGCAGCCAGCGACTGTTCTGTTTAAATTTCATTATGTTTGGCCAACAGTGTGATGTGCTAGTCTGCACATTTTACAGCTTTTTAAAGAACTTATTTGAACACGGAAAGCAAGCTGCTCCAATTAGGGTTACATTAAACAATGTTGAGAGCTTTCAATGTTGAGAATGTATTAATTATTAGGTTTTCCTTCCAGTTGTGTTACACAATATCATAACAAAAATCAAAGATAGGGCAGTGTGACACGGCCCAGCATGCAGCTGAGTTACTTTTAAAGTTGATTATTTTCCTTGCTCTACGATGGATTGGCCCTGTCTAGGGTTGTTCCTGCCTTGTGCCCTAAGCTGCCGGCTAGGCACCGGCTCTTCCGTGACCCTGAATAGGAATAAGCAGTTAAGATAATGAAATGAAAATGAAATGAAATTATTTTCCTACAACAGCACTTGTATTATTCGTCTTACACCATAACCATTTGCCAAGTATAGCATATATTGTTCATTCATTAATGAGCAATATGTTGTAAATTTGACCATTCGTAGTTACGTTTAATGCCATGGAATATCGGCGAAACAACAGCTTTTCATGTTACCTAGCAACAAAACCTGACACTGGAGACTCCTTCCACAAATGTCAAATAAACATCCCTGACAGAACACTTAAACAAATCAACAATCATATAAAACATTATCGCTTTGTTAAAGAAAACATGTGAAAAGTATGTTCATTATTGGCTGTCGATGATGTCGGGCATCCACGTGCTGTTGCCATAGAAACAACAACATATTAGAAATACATCTTTAATATAAATTATATTTGAATTACAGCAGAATGGAGAATTCTGAGCATGTCTTTTACAATCAGTGATTTTCGGGTTAACCTTTGACCCTTGGTGATCATTAATTAATCTATTAGGAATCAGACTTTCTTTCTGATTTGGATTTGCAGTCCATTGAATTCACGTATGCTGGTATTTCAGAACTTTAAACCTATCCTATAAAATGAATGTCTTTAAATAAACCCTAATTTATTTTAATGCAAAGTGTAAAGTCCTCACAGTGCGTGTGGATTACTCAAATGAATTATGTATTACTTGCCTGTTTAATCCAGGTTAAAGCTTACTATCTGTACAATGCAGACTAAGAGTTGTAACTTTGCAGGATGGGTCTGGAGGCTCTAGTGGAGTCATACGCTTTTTGGAGGCCTTCACTCCGAACTCTGACATTTGAGGACATACCAGGAATGACCAAGCAAGGTACAGAAATGTCCTGACTGATTATTCTCTTGATGTACTTAGATATAAAAATGCGCCCGTGTGTATGTGGATGTGCATTTGCCTGCATGTGTGTTGGGACAGTGCTTGTTTGTGTTCCTTGCACTGCGTGGAAGTATGTTGTTCTAATTTGGGCTGGGTGAAATATGGGTCAAAACATGTTCAAAATATTGCCAGTATATATCACAGTGGTTACATCATGAAAGAAAACCTACTGAAACCTACTGTTCTGATTAAACGTCTCTGGATTCTTTTTCCTTTTATAATTGTAACTTATCACACTACATAGAAACAAGGGATCCAGGAATCCAGTATATGAAAATAAACTATTTTACACTCAAGCATTGCTATCTAGTAGCAGGAAGCTCGTTATTCTGTACCGGCTCTGAAACGAAGGTATGTTGTGCAGTGTAGCTTTAGTGGTTAAGATCAAAATAAAGGTTCCTATGATTTGCTTGTTGTGTGGATTTGAGTGACCCACAGCTGCTCTGTTCATGGCGGAGCCAAACAGGTGCGCAGGTGGTGCAAATTTCAAAATGATGTAATCATGGTCAGTGCGGCCATGAGCTTTGTAAATAGTTTTTGATCGTATGAGCCTTGCACCCCTTCCATCTCCGTTCATGCAGAACTGACTGCCAAAAGTATCAACCCCAAGACAGTTCAACAGTTTTGCAAAACGATTCAGGGTGAACACGTCACTTGTCTTTGTCAGTTCCATCAAATGTAAATGTAGAAACAATATGGAAAGTTAAGAGACATTTTTGCTGTTTAATCTGAGTTGTAATGTTGCTGATGTGTATGTTGTGCAGGTGCAGCAGGCTCTCCTGGAGTGGTTGGTTCTTCGGCACACACACACTTACTCTCTACATCATCATGCTCCTCCCCAGCATTTCACCTGGCCACAGGGACAGGGCCTGTATGTGACTATTCCGCCTGCAGTCGAACCAGCCATCCTCTTCACCGATTCGCCACACCCCTCACCGCAGACTCGTACAGCCGATTGGCCAGCCCTGCAGCCGATGCCTTTTCCTCGACCAGAAACCCTGCTTACGTTGGCGGTTCAGACGGAGAGGCGTTTTCCTGCACACAGACTGGCCTTCCGATCCAGATCCCTGGTATGCCTGGCCACGCCCCCCAGCTCCAGTATTTCATGCCCAGCCCTGCTCACAATGCCTTCTCAACCAACCAGAGCGCACAGAGCTCCTACAATGGCTTCCGTCTCCACAGTCCATACAGTCTTTATGGATACAACTTTTCCACCTCACCACGATTGGCTGCTAGTCCAGAAAAGATGGCTGCCACACAGAGCTCGGTCCTGGGCTCATCCCCAAGCGGTACTTTGACAGACAGGCAAGTTCTGTCCCCTGTGGATGGTCTGCACATGCTCAGCGGGAGTCAACAATCTCTCTTTGACTCACGGACATTAGGGCTGACAAGTTCCACTTCTCAGGTCACCGCCCACATGGCTTGAACTATGACCTATGACCTCCCCACCAGGACATGGACACAGACAGGTGGTCAAAACAAACTGGAGGTCTCTCAAAGCTCTCTTTATTGGACAGTACTATGAGATTGTTGACAAAGGTAAGGAATGATGTAACGTGCAGTACTGAGGAAGTATTTTTTTACGGATCGAGAAAAACTGAAGGAGGAGAGCGTCTGCTATTTCTAGCGTTATTGTTATCTGGATGTAACAGTGAAACCTTAAGGGTTGCCTCTGTTTAAAAAAAAGGTGTCAGATCTCCTACAGGGTTCTGCATAAAGCTCATGCACTGATGGACTTTTAATGGTGTGAGCATCTATCCCCAAAAATACATTTCTGCCATCAAGAAGGACAGAGCTGATCACAGGCAGAGCAAGACTGGACATCACATCTCCATTAAAAAGTACTTCTCTCTCTCTTTACCATCCACACACACACTTTTCAGCCATTCCCTCCCAGAACTAGATGGCAAAATTTGTACAGCTAGTACAGCGAACAGTGCCTATTTATCCAAGCGAGTTTCCGAAAGAGACTCCTGGTATGAGCTGACCCAGAATCCGAATTAGCTTTTTACCAACTGAGCAGCTGGGAGCCTGCGAGACCAGAAAAAGGAGGTGGCCAACATCACAGCATAACCAGGCTTTTAGTTAGGAAACAAATAAAACCTGGAGTCCCATTGGAACCAAACTTTAAGCTTTGGCTGACAGTGTATTTGGTACTTTTTTTGGTATTAGCAGAGTTTGCAAGCAGGAAATCAGCAGTATTCTGTACGAGGCTTAAAATCGGACACCCAGATTTAGCGACACCACTGCTTATGGCCTGAATAACTTCCAGCCAGCATCATAGTTTATGGGGCTTAAGCCGAAATTGGAAAGGCAAAATAACAGTGGGCAAAGTATTTATTTGTCAAGTTACAATGTGGAAATTTGATCTGCACGTCTCTACTGAGATGATTTAGAACTACAGACTAGGGCATTGTTCAACACACAAAACACAGTTAAAAATGCATGCTCTGGCAACCTCGGTCAGGCTTCTTGGCTTATCCTGGGTCAGCTTTTAGTACCAGTCAACTGCAGCTGAAAAGTTAAAGCTTCAGTTATTCAAACACAGTTTCTCTTTTTTCCTCTAGCAGACATATTGTATTAGCTTTAATGTGTCTGTTTTTTTAAAGCAATTCTATATAAATAAGGAAAAGATTGATATTAATGTTATTGTTGGACGATTTCACTCATGCACTTACAGCAAGCTTTTTTTTTTTTTTTTTATCTTTGTTGTTTGTTAAGTGGCCAAAACTGACACTTTGGACAATTTTTGGCCTGGGAATTACAAACAAACCCTATTGAGCCAAATAAAATATATGCATATTGTACAAAACAATAAGACAAAGAGGTTTCTCAGTGTTCATTAATGTATGTAACTGACAACATGCAAACACCCCCCCCCCTCTCTCTCTCTCTCTTTGTCT
>JAOVYV010000017.1:3984741-3997697 GCA_025674545.1 Hassar affinis | reverse complement strand
AAAATAAAATTGCTGGTTGAATAAAAGTAAATTTAAGTCAAAATTTGCCAGGGGTATGAATAATTTCAGGCTTGACTGTACATGTTAAAGAGAGGGTGGGCACTGAGTACTTACATCACTTGAGTCAGAGAAAGCTGTCTTTTTCATACTATTGTGCAGTGGAATAATGTCAGTGCAACTTTGGTCCCTGTTTAAAAGAATAAAAATCAGACTCAAACACATATGTATGTCACATTACATTTATATACATACAGGTATCAGGGTACTGTCAGTATATGCAAAATTATATTGTGTAATATTACCTACATTGGTTTATTGATTACATATTGAGGTCGTCGTCATAATGCATAATAAGAAGTGATACACTGCGCATTTTCTTAGGGCCATTATGATAACCGCTGAAGCTATACCTGACTAGTCTTGTTTTATATCTCTTGATACATTTTTCTTCTTCTACTTAAATTTTCTTTTACCTAGACTTCACCAATCCACAAGAAACCTGTTACAGTTGTAGCCCCACAGGGCTGATATGGAATCTAGGATTTGTGTCCCTAGGTGTGTGTTTCCCGTTGTGCTAGAGCCCCTGAATTGAGGTAGACTCAAAGAACATTTTGGTCAATAGCTTGAAAATGATTTTGCCTAAAATTATGAAATTATGAAAAAGTTGGCCTCTATTAGGTGCATTACCCTAGCGCCATCTAGTGAATAATGCTTAAAGCAAAAATCACTTCACTAGCCAATATCTTGTGATTTTCAGGCTTAAACTTCACTCCTTGTATCACTACCTACTACATTCTTTAGATACACACCAAATTCTGTGAAATGCTGCCCATAGGGGGCACTACAACTGACACATTTCTACAACCCCAATCCAATGAAGTTGGGACGTTGTGTAAAACATAAATAAAAACAGAATATGATGATTTGCAAATCCTTTTCAACCCATATTCAGTTGAATGCACTACAAAGACAAGATATTTAATGTTCAAACGGATAAACTTTATTGTTTTTTGCAAGTATTCACTCATTTTGAATTTGATGCCTGCAACATGATCCAAAACAGTTGTTACATCACCTTTCCTTTTAACAACACTCTCAGATGAGCTCGGGCCCAGAGAAGCCAGCGGCGTTTCTGGGTGTTGTTGATATATGGCTTTTGCTTTGCATGGTAGAGTTTTAACTTGCACTTGTAGATGGAGCAATGAACTGTGTTCACTGACAATGGTTTACTGAAGTGTTCCTGAGCCCATGTGGTAATATCCGTTACAGAATGATGTGGGTTTTTAATGCAGTGCCACCTGAGGGATCGAAGGTCACGGGGCATTCAATGTTGGTTTTCGGCCTTGCCGCTTACTTGCAGAGATTTCTCCATATTCTCTGAAACTTTTGATGATATTATGGACTGTAAATGATGAAATCCCTATTGCACATTAGGAAATACTGTTCTTAAACTGTTTGTTCACGTAGTTGTTCACAAAGTGTTGAACCTCGCCCCATCCTTGCTTGTGAATGACTGAGCCTTTTGGGGATGCTCTCTTTATACCAAATCATGACACTCACCCATTTCCAATAAACCTGTTCACCTGTGGAATGTTCCAAACAGGTGTTTTTTGAGCATTCCTCAACTTTCCCAGTCTTTTGTTGCCCCTGTCCTAACTGTTTTGGAAAGTGTTGCAGGCATCAAATTCAAAATGAGTGAATATTTGCAAAAAAACAATAAAGTTTATCCATTTGAACATTAAATATCTTGTCTTTGTAGTGTATTCAAATGAATATGGATTGAAAATGATTTGAAAATCATCGTTTTACACAACGTCCCAACTACACTGGAAGCGGTGTTGAATATCTCAAGATCTGCCTTATGCTTATTTCACTATTTATCCGTGATCTTTCTCTCACTTTATGTGGTGGTGATATTATGCAGGACTATACAATATGTCTAGGTGTAGTCTGACTTTCTAGGTGTGAAACAACTTACTTAATAAATTGCAGCAGGAGGTCTGATACAAATTTGGCTGTTTTGACGATGAAAGCTCCAGGCTCATTAAAAGTCTGTGCGTTGTGCTCAATGTAGCGAACCTCCCACATGAGAGAAGACATCCGCCTGCCAACATAGAACAAGTATGTACATAACAGTTTATTATATATATATATATATATATATATATATATATATATACATACATATCTATGCCACTGAACAATGTCTATGTGTTTAGTATAAAATTGAGACTTGAATAGCTGAATTTATGTGGAGTAAGGTAACCCAGTAGGATGAACACACCATGCTGTAAATTATTAACTAATTTAATTGTGTGTCTTTGTGTGAGACCAAGCACGTGTGTGTGTGTGTGTGTGTGTGTGTGAGTGCACTGACCTATAGAAGCAATTTTCCAGTCTGGTCCGGATTGTACTCAGGTCTGTGACATAAGCCACCACAGTGCAGTATGTGGGATACGCCTGCAGATCCACGGGCACAGCAAATGGAGCTGCTACATCTGAGATGCAAAGAGACGAGGGAGACAAACAGATTTAATGGGACAATCAATACGTGCACTCAATGTTTATGGCATTCAGTAATGACAGACTGTCATACTTAAGGACAAAGCCCAACTAAATCCCTACTTACATTGTATTTCTTTCCATTAGTTTCGTGACACCATAAGTGACGTCTATAAATAAATATTTATAAGTCTACTGAGTCATAAAGCACCGGTTATGAGTAACTCCAAGAGGGATATTTTCTATAAACTTATAAATGTTTCCCATAAACATATGTACTCATGTCACATTATCAGATAATGCACACCACATAAAACTACATTAATGTGTCATATGCCAATATGAAGCAACACTTTACACTGGCTGTAGCTTTCATTATAATAGCACGTTTAATTAACTTGTGGGATTGCGCTATTCTTTTGATTGTCTTTTCCTTTTAATACTTTTAAGGTGAAAGCGGTGTGAAGATTGAAACTGTTATAACCCACGGCAACCGATATTTCTTCCCAAGACGACAAGTAACAAATCATCTCGTGATTGCTGGATGATTTCAAATATTCCTTTGATGCACTGTGCAGCAGTAATAAAATACATCCACCTATCTGACACCTGACAGTCAAAAAAAATTATCATTACCTTTAAATTTCTGGAATTTTCTCAGCTGCTAAAAAGCACAGACGCTGAAGCGCCACAGGAAACAAAATCACCAAGGATCATATAACTCTAATTTACTGTGTAAAACAAACGCTGTCTGAACAGAGTTGAATAATATTTTGGTTGATCAAACTGTAATGGAGTACTAGAGTGGCTGCATACCCAAAGTGATCAGCTGGTCGATGCCAACGATGATGCGCCGACACTCTTCGTCACGCGTCCGTGAGCCCCACTCTCCATCCAGAGGACGATAAAGTAAGGCCTTATGTTCCTCTGCAGTTAAGGGCACGCTCTGACCCAAGACCTCAGGAAATGCCGCTACAAAGAGACAGGGAGCGTGAAATAAGTAAGAACAGAAGTAATATAGTAATTCACAAATTACTATATATAATAATAAAGTAATTCACAAAAAGCACAAAAGCATATGTATCATATATTGTACTTAATGTATATGTATGATATATTGTACTTAATGTATATGAATGATATAATGTATTTAATGTATAATGTGTGTGTGTCTGTTAAACCTTCATTGGGAATCTCTTCCATGTCCCATGGGCTCATCTTTTCTGTATCACCATTATCCCAGCTGCAAAACACAAACACACACACGATGTACATGTCATTTATTTTAACTGTGTGTAACTAAATGTGCCTAAAAGTTATGTTATGCTAATAAGGGCTTGCCATGACTACGTGTACAGTCATGGATGCTATAAAGGTTAGGTTTAGGTATCATATCTCAATGGAGATTCTAACAATTCTAACGATGGAGGTTTCTGACAAACTGCACAACCATTCAGAAACCTAGCTTTCCCTGAGCTTTCTTTATTCGGTGCCCCTCTTGCCAGTTACCACAGTAACACATCTGACAACACTGGTAGCAAAATGCAGTGTTTTATATATATATATAGCAAACCACTACTTGGTGTCCCATTGAGTAACGCTGTAGTGATTGTTTATTAGCATTCAAATTCATTCATTCACTTTGTTGACCACTTATTCCTTTTCATGGTCACAGGAGAGCCGGTGCCTAGTCGGCAGCATAGGGCGCAAGGCAGGAACAACCCTGGGGTGCCAATCCATCGTAGGGCACACACACTCACACACTAGGGTCACTTTAGAGACACCAATCAACCTAACCTGCATGTGTGCGTGTCGCCCAACATTTAAATTATACATTATATTTTTTTAAGTAATATGATTACATTTACATTTTTTTATGGAACTATGATTTAGTTCCAACTCCTCAATTTTAAAGCATCTTCTACTTACAGCATCGCACACAAAACAGATAACAAATCCACTAAACCAGTCATCACCTGATTTCTAGACAGCTTGCAGTTCGCTGCATACGAGAGGTATAGTCTCTTTGTTTTGTTGTGTGGTAGCTGAAGACAATGCCTCATTTAAGTTAAGCTTGATGATGCATCCACACATGACTGCTAGTCACTGCATGTTGTGACAGTAAAGTTGTGAACTACATCATTCATATTGCACTCAATGCCAGAAGCATTAAGTAGCCTTAAAGAAACAGAATAGCCAAGTCCACAACTGTACACACAGGAGTTTCTAACAAGCAGGCTCTACGATAGCTCAAAACATCTCTAAGGCATGTCTGTAGTGTGAACACTGACCAAACGTTATAGCACTGGAAGAGGCTATCAGGATATTCCGCCTGGTATGGCTCCTGACTCTCGATCGTACCAAACCACCAGGCATCATCGATCACCGAGCGGAACCGATCGCCTGAAACGCCAACACAGACTTGTGTTTAAACACACAAACACAAATTCAATTGGAAATCCATACATGCAGATATAACACGGACCTATCATCCACTGGCGCTGTCTTGCGTTGTCAAACTGCTGACGGAGTACCAGGAAATCGATGACATCAGGCATGTCATGGTATCTGTGGAGTGAAGGGAGGATTATGTTTTCGGTGCCATGACAGATTTTTAGAGGCTTTTTGAAAGCCTGAAAAGCAGAAACAGCTTTGAGGGAATTAGTGGGCAAGTGAGTGAATGAGAGTGAGTGAGTGAGTGAGTGAGTCAGTGACTGAGTAAGTGATTGATTGAGTGAGAGAGTCAGTGAGTAAGTGAGTGAGTGAGTCAGTGACTGAGTGAGTGAGTGAGTGAGTGAGTGAGTGAGTGAGTGGGTGAATGAGTCAGTGAGTGAGTGAGTAAGTGAATGAGTCAGTGAGTGAGTGAGTCAGTGAGTGAGTGAATGAGTCAGTGAGTGAGTGAATGAGTCAGTGAGTGAGTCAGTGAGTGAGTGAGTCAGTCAGTGAGTCAGTGAGTGAGTGAGTCAGTCAGTGAGTCAGTCAGTGAGTCAGTGAGCAAGTGAGTGAGTCAGTGAGTGAGTGTAAGTCATGCAACACTTTTCCACTCACTTCATAGAGAAGGAGCCGCCTGTCAATTTGCCCGTGTCTGGGTCCAAGAAGGCCAGCTTCAGACAGCACAGAGTGGGCAAACCCACCTCATACTTAATACCTACTATCTTCATCAGCTCCTGCTCCTACACATATCAACATAAATGCAGCAATTTTTACATCATGTACAAATTATACTCATTGAAAAATCTTTTAAAGCTTGCTACTTGAACAGGTCCCAGCCATGTCGACGATTATGCGTTATAAGGCAAATTCACACATGCAAAGATTCAGACTTCTATTCGACATATTATTTAAAAAAAGATTTCAAACATTGAAAGCCATACCCGCAGCTCCATCTTGTGCCAAGGCTGCTTCTTAGGGTTGATGCTGAAGATCTTGTTTTTTTTGGCCATCTCTACGTACGCCTCATGACCTTGCCGGAAGTAATACACCTGCACAGATGCAATCTGTGACCACCCTGATACAGTATACATAGTCCACATTTACATAGTTATACAACCCCAATTCCAAAACAGTTGGGACGTTGTGTAAAATGAAAAGAAAAAAAAAAAAAGAACATTTTTCTGAAACTTTTCATACACAGTTTCGAGCAGATTGATGAACCTCTGCGCATCTTTCCTTCTGAGAGACTCTGCCTCTCTCTTTTTTAAAAATGTTATTGACCTATTGCTATGTAACCTACTTATCTGCAAAATGCTCCTGCAGCTGTTTTTTTTATTAGTACCACTTACTTTTCCAGCCTTTTGTTGCCCCGTCCCAACTCTTTTGAGATGTGTTGCTGCCATCTAGTTCAAAATGAACTCATATTTTTCATGAAATGGTAAACGTCTTCTGTGTTCTATTGTGAATAAAATACGGGTTTATGAGATTTGCAAATCATTCCAGTCTGTTTTTATTTACATTTTACACGACGTCCCAACTGTTTTGGAATTGGAGTTGTAGTTCTGTCGTTAAATGGATGCTGGAATAAATTCAAAGAACCGTAAAAATATTCTAGGGGTTTCACAGACTGATGCATTCATTAGTCGCCTCCGTTATTTTTGCTGTGCTTTAAAGCTAAATAAAACGTTTTAATAAATCTTACACTGCCACATCGTGAATTCTGCCATGACCAGTGCCATGCCAAAGAGTGCATTCAGAACTGCGGATTGAACTTCATTATCCGATTGGGTACTACTTCCCTTCTATAGGTCTCTATACATTCTATACTCTATATGTGTGCTTGTGTGTTTAAAGTACCTCATCACCCATCTGAGGAGTGAAGGGACATCTCCGTGGCATGGTGTCTGTGATCCATTCAGAGGGCAGCCACTCCTCTAGAGTCAGACCCTGCTCCTGTAACTCAGGTAATCTCTGTAGGTAAACACACACACACACCATAGAAGAATTACTGCAATGTCAGAAGCCTTATCAGCACAGCTATACCTACTCACGACTCAACTGACAAACACACTCCCACCTTCCTCTTCTCCTTTGGCTTTTTCTTCTTTGGTAGTGCTCCGTCTTTGTCTTGCTTTTCTTTCCTTCTCTCTTTCTTGGCGTCCTTCTCTTTTTTCTTCTCTCCATCCTCCTCAGAACTGCTGGCATTCTTCTTCTTCTTTTTCACAGTGGTCTTCTTGGGCGGTTCTAGATTTATGCCTGCGTCTGCCGTCCAGTCAGAGTAATCGCTCGAGTAGTCACTAAAACACACACACACACACACACACACACACACACACAGGGATGCGTCAGGGTTTGTGTGCAATTAATGCACCCAGGAAACCTACTGTTGACGACATTTAAATTCAAGGTTAAAACAGGATTTTCATAATTGCTTGAAAATAAATCTCTAATGAGGAGAGGTCACACACACACACACACTGCCAGTGATTTCGGTGTCGTTTTGCATTGCAAACAAAGTATAGACTTACAATAGACAACATGAACCAAAGTAAAAATCATTATGACTAGATGTATGTGTGTATGTGTGCCAGTGTATACTGATGTCTCAGAACTGGTTAGTAAGAAGACCTTGAAGGCCAGATGGATTGCCATCAGGTCTAGCAGGGTCTAAACTTACACCAGGAGAACACACACACACACACCCCATGCCTCTGTGGCACCACACTGCTACAGTAACTATAATGCTACATTCTGCTATGAATGTCTGCCATTCAAATGTAAACCTTAGAAAGAATCTGCATCATGGTTGATGGGAACCTTGGCATATAAAAAGGATAAAAATAGTTTAATCTTTCTAATCAAGATTTGGATGAAGCAGGTCAGCCTCACACACATTACCACACTCAATTATAAAACCTGTTCTAGGCATTTCTGGAGTTCTGTCATCATCATCATCATCATCAAAGCACCATTACCTAGTGTGAGCCAATTCCAAAAACAGTTACTTTCCCGATATATGGCATGTTCAGTGGTTGCAAAGTGGTTCATCTAGAGAGGCGTGAGGCATGTAAACTACCTGGAGCTGCTGTGATCATCAGGCCAAGG
The DNA here is from genome assembly GCA_025674545.1 of Hassar affinis. Lineage (NCBI taxonomy): Eukaryota > Metazoa > Chordata > Actinopteri > Siluriformes > Doradidae > Hassar > Hassar affinis. Next base: position 3,989,657 of record JAOVYV010000017.1, on the reverse strand, counting down.
CTCTTTTTCTTCCCTCTCTTCGTCTGAAGACTCTCTGCTAGGAGGTCGGACGTCTGCTTCGCCCTGATAAAACACACAAAGTTTCATCATCATCATCATTTTAACTGACATCAACAAGCAATCCTGACTCAGCGGAAAAATGTTTAAGCCCTGTACAAACGCAGTTAATAATAACCGGATCATTATAACTGGTTTCAGCAAATATTAGACATGTCCCGATTTAGGAGAAACAATTATCTTGGTAAAATGTAGCAGCTTAGAATAAGTCTGTAACATGATTCTGCCTCCAGCTGGTTGATACTAGAGAATAATATAATTCATGGCTTTAATTTAGAGCTAAAGAAATCATGAGTTAGTATAAATAATGGCTGTATGCACAACCTACTAAATGCAAATGCAAAATAATCATTATTAATGGAGACTTTATGTTTTTAATGTAAGTGATAAAATAGAAACAAGTGAAAATGTATGTTTCTAGACAATTAGATTTTTTTTAACAAAAATAATTACCGTAGTTTCACATGATAATGATTTTTCTTTTGCTCTCAACTATAACCCCTCTGACATTTTAAGTCTCAGAAAAATTTGTGAACAATTTGCAAAATTCTTTAACAGCAAAGTAAGAGCTGATATCATCAGGAACAGCATTAACTTGTACGATCTGCCCAGTAATAGGCTGCCATTTTAATAGCATCGCTGAGGCAGAACTCTGTACGAGTCTACAAAGACAAAGCAAACCATCAACTTGCTGTCTTGACCCTTGAACAAAATTTTTAAACAATGTTTTGTCTCCACATCTGTTCTAAACATAATTAACACACCTCTTGAAGCTGGGATATTCCCCAATACATTTAAAACTACTGTTGCGCCAGCATGCTTGAAGAAACCAAATCTAGACCGAAGTGCTAAGCAATTAAAGGTCCATATCAAACTTGCTCTTAATGAACATGCTCTTTTTATTAGCTAAACAACATCTTATATTTATATTTTATATTAAATATTTGTAATATTTAATATTATATTTAATTTTATATATTATATTTAACATAAAATATAAAATTATATTAAATATTTTATATTAAAGAAAACTTTTTTAAAGTTTTAAATTTAATCGCAGTTCAGAGACTGCTTTAACTAAAAAGTCAATGATCTTAGATTCAGTGCTGCTGCAAACAAAATCTCCGTTTTAGATTTAAGTGCTGCATTCAACACAACTGACCACAGCATTCTAATCAATCGGCTAGCGAAGTGGGTTTGTCTCTCTGAGAGTGCTTCCGAAAGGATTATAAAAGGCTTCCCTTTCTTTCCGGACACTGTGTACAAATAATCCAGAACTCTTAACAAAAGCAAGGAAGAGACAGTACATCACTATCATTCTAGCTACACTGCACTGGTTCCCAGTATCTTTTGGAACTGATTGAAATCCATCTACTTGTGAAGCTCTTAATGGTTCAGCGCACTATTATATAGAGCCTCTGTCCTTTTACGTCCCTTTACGAGCCCCCAAAATCAAATCGGAGAGGCAGCAGCCATCCACTATGCTACACAAGTGATTTTTTTTATTACTTATATATTTATGCTATGGATTCTTTTACTTATGTACTCTTATTTATTTTTAACTCCTTTCTAAATAGTTTTATCATGCCATTTATATGATCTGGTTTATCTTTGCTTTTTATTGTGTTTTTTTTTCATTACTTTGTATCGAGGTGTGTGATTTTATCCATTTTTTCTTTTAGTTGTTCTGCTGATATATGAAAGCACTGTGAGCTGCATGTATGAAAAGGACTTTACAAATAAAATGTATTAGTATTTTTATTATTATTATTATTATAATACCTGTACATGAGCACGACTAAATTAATCAGCTTTTTTTTTTAATTAATCAGATTTTTGGTTTAGTTTAGAGTTAGAGTTACACAGGACACGATAGCGCAAAAAACTAAAAAACTGCAAGCTTTGAGAAGGGGAATTAATTGGCTGAATGGAAATGGAGCTGGTGAGTGCAGCTGTATCCTTGTCAGGTAATCACACACATTGAGAGCAAATTAAGCACATCTTAGAAACAGGAAAATTCTGAATGTTCATCAAAGCTCTATCACAGTTAACAACTTTGTTTTTTATGCACAAGAATATTGCATAATTTACATATTTAAAAAATATATAATGTAATACTATAATTGTTAAATAAGCTTGACCTCACAAATTATGCTGTGGTTCCCATGGCAACAAGCGCCACGTGCCTTTTTGATTTGGTTTCAGTTTTGGTTCTGTCTCTGTCTCAGTCATTGGACTGTTCGCCTGATTGTACTCATCTGTCCCTTTTCCTTTAGTCTGCAAATTTATCCACAGAGCTGTGAAGATGATACATTTCAGTTGCTTAGTCAGTAACTTGAGTTCGTGTTTCCTGAGTATTCCTGGTGTTTATCCTTGCCTGGATTATTGCACTTTTGTGTATTATGACCTTTTTTAACCCCTAGTACAGAATATAGTTTTTTTATATCTAATAATCTATCTAATTAGCTGCATGACTAACCACGACCACTCCCACTGCATGCTACAGTAATTTTATAGATGGTATACATTACAATGTTTGAGTTTTTATTTCATTAAAAATCCACAGAACAACCGTATCTATAGCGTGTGATTATCCTACACTGACTGATTAAGATAATGAGCTGACAGACCAAACTGTGATTCAACACAGACACAGAGATCAGACACAAAGCATTCTGTTCAAGTAACAGTAATCAGTGTGAGTGTGAGTGTGTGTGTGTACCTCCGAAGCGCTAGGCTCCTCCTCGTTGGCCTCGCTCTGACGGCTCGTCTCTTCCACGGCCAGCCGCGTGTGGTAGTTGTGCTGGTTGCCTTGGTGACGGCGCCCCTCCTCCGCTGTGTTCTCCGTTGCGTGCTGCTGTGAAAAATTCAGACCTTAATACACACACTTTGACCCCAATTTATAAGTGAAATTGCTGTGTGTGTGTGTGAGTGTGCGTACCCGGTTCTCTTTGTGGTACTGGCTGTGTACACTGCGTCTCCTCCTCTCTGACCTGTAGGTGTTCATCTCCTCCTCTCCTCGAGCCGTCCTCCAGATCTCTTGTTTACTGCACACGTAAACACACAATCAGTCAGATTGCACATTTGTGTAAACGCATGTCTAAATAATTCTTTATGATCAAACACAGATCTACAAATCCTAAGGCCCAGACTTTTTTGGGGTTTTTTTTGTACCACACCTAATGTATCAAGTAACTTCCAAGTTCTGATGAGCTGTGGTTTTGGTTTTAGAGGGCAGAAAATAAGTAGCTGTGTCATTATAGATACAATTAAAATTGGTGTCTTAATATGCATTTTTGTCAGTACAGGTTTGGTTATTCAGCTGATTAATATTATAAATATTAGGAGCACAGTTACTTCAGACACATATTATGTAATAAACCCATTCAGACACATATTCCATAAAACAATAGCTTTGTATTTGTGCTCAAAGCATTTATTGATTCTAGATAAAAGGAAGTTACTTTCTCAGAAGCAGGAGTGTGGGCTTGATTCAGTTTAAAAATTCATTTCTCCTTATGTGATATGGTATGTGAAGTTATATTTCATGACAAATAACCTATTTTACTATGCAGCCTGTTCAATGTATTGTTTGATACTCAGACTTCACAATAAATATTACTTTATACACCGATCAGCCATAACATTAAGACCATCTGCTTAATATTAGGTGTAGGTGCTCTTGTGTGGCCACAACGGCTCTGACTCATCAAGTAATGGACTCCACAAGACGTCTGAAGGTGTGCTGTGGTATCTGGCACCAAAACGTTAACAGCAGATCCTTTAGCTTGTGAGCTGGGGCCTCCATTAATCTGACTTGTTTGTCCAGCACACCCCACAGATGCTCAATCAGATTGAAATCTGGCAAGGCCAAGTCAACACTTTGAACACTTCATCATGTTCCTCGAACCATTCCTGAACAATTTTTGCAGTGTTACAGGGTGCACTATCATGCTAAAAGAGGCCACTGTTGCCATGAAGGGGTGTGCTTGTTCTACAACAATGTTTAGGTAGGTGGTATAGGTCAAAGTAACATCTGTCGGTGTACAAGCCACATGGGGGTTCAGAGGGAAACAAAGGGGGGGCCACATAGACACACTTTGATGCAGACAGGCATAGTTTTGTTCACAAAGAATGCACTAGATTGCTACATTGTCAGTAAATTTTGTTGACTAGTAAAATTTGGTCAAGAAATTTCGTGACTTGCCCAGACAACGAAAGCTCTGTTATTGAAGGGCTGTGAGGACTCACGATGAGATATATCTGAATGCTTGCCCAAGTAGCAGCTTCCACCTCAGCCTTCACCTTCTGTTCACTGCCAAGTTTCCTTTTCAAATTCAAAACAGTATGTTTGCTTAACTCTCCTGTGATATACAAATACTTGGACTCATTTGGCTTCATGATGACGCTGGACATTATATTCTTTGACTACGGCCTCTGTCTCACAACAGACCAAACAGAGCATTTGCCAGAAACAGAAATGAAGAAATACTTACCTGTCCATTCTTCATTAAACACTATGCTCCTGATCAATGTTTCATTTTTGTAGTGTAAAGTGCCTATAAACTTTTAATAAAACAAAGGCTTGGCAGGAGCTCAAATTAAACACGTCCTACTCCATAGCGTGCTCGACAGCTCCCCCCAATTTTTCATTTTTTACATTTATTATGTTTTGATTCAGCCATTGTAAACACACACACAAAAAGTTGGGACACTTTCTTAAAATGCAAGAAAAACTGAAATGGCTGAAATGGCATGGCTTTGTAGACATACAGCGTATGTGCTTGACAGGTCTGCCTGCAGTCCAGATCTGTCTCCTATTGAAAATGTATGGTGCATCATGAAGAGGAGAATCAGAC
>JAOVYV010000017.1:3952669-3963531 GCA_025674545.1 Hassar affinis | reverse complement strand
TTACCAGTTTCCAATAAACCTGTTCACCTGTGGAATGTTCCAAACAGGTGTTTTTTGAGCATTCCTCAACTTTCCCAATCTTTTGTTGCCCCTGTCCCAACTGTTTTGGAACGTGTTGCAGACATCAAATTCAAAATGAGTGAATATTTGCAAAAAACAATCAAGTTTATCCATTTAAACATTAAATATCTTGTCTTTGTAGTGTATTCAACTGAATATGGGTTGAAAAGGATTTGCAAATTATCATATTCTGTTTTTATTTATGTTTTACACAACGTCCCAACGTCATTGGAATTGGGGTTGTAATACATTCACTTAGCTTACTAGCCTGCCATACATTATTATATTAGTTTTTACTAGTGCTGTCAAATTAACATTTAACATTTAATGTTAAAGAACTGTTAAAGAATTGACCATGATTTAAAAAAAAAAAATTGCGCAGACCAGTGGCACCGTCAGTGGACACAAATGTTACGAAACTGACCATTATGTTACTGGTTTTAGGCTGCATTCTGATCGCAAGGGTTCCTAAGCTGTATCCCTACACACTGCATAGGGTACAGAATCCCAAGGGCTCTTCACAGGGAACTCGGTCAATAAAACGGCTCTATTTGGAACACCCTGCAATGTTATCTTGCATCACACAACTCGGCTGTATTTAGCATGATAAATCAAACAGCACTGTTTAGACTAATTTTGTACGCTCTAGGCACTGTAGGTATGAACTGCTTTGTGATGTGTTTTAACTGTTTTAACTGTTTCATTGTTGTTTAACTTGTTGTGCACAGTGCTCTGATCTCTTGTGTTCAGTGTTAGGATCTCTTAACTCGTTAGCCATCATAAACATTGCTAAAGACTAATAAAAGTATTGTTAAGCTGTTACTCTGTCCCTGATAATTACTTATTCCTCTGGGAATTAATAAAAAAATATGTAAACTGCTTTCCATTGCAGTGGCAGGTCTCTGAGGTAAAATCGAATCGACCAATCACGTAGCAGCAACACATCAGAACTTCCGGTGAAGTGATATACCTATTTTCCCTGGCTCCCTACACACTGTACAGTTCCCTTTAAATAAAAAAATCAAACGACATCAATCATCTTTAATATTTCACTTTTAGCAAATAAAGTCAAGTGAATAACGAGGCAACATTCAACATTTCTCTTAAAATAGACCAGTGATAAACAGCAACAACATTTCCAATGGGCCTACGATGCTGACCTGCACGTACAATGCAAATCAAAACGTGCATTAAAACCGAGAATAACGGCGATTAAAACATTTCAAAACATGCACCTGGGAAGCACCTGGAGCTTTTATTTGGATTTCTAGGAAATGTATGATTTGTCCAATTCTGAATTCATTTCACCAGTGCAAATCAGAATTAGTAGATTAATTCATTCATTCATTCATTCATTTTCTAAGCTGCTTATCCTACTACAGCCTATCCTAGTGCTCGCAGAGAAAAAGGCAAGAAAACACCCTGGTCAGGTTGCCAGTCCATCGCAGAGCAGACACACAGACAGACACATTCACACACACACACTCACACCGAGGGACAATTTAGCAACTCCAGTTCATCTGACTGCATGTCTCTGGACTGTGGGAGGAAATCGGATCTCCCAGAGGAAACCCACACAGACACGAGGAGAACATGGAAACTCAACACAGGCCTGGGAATCAAACCCGGGGTGCTTCCTGCTGTAAAAATATGGAAAATATCTTATAGATGAAAATTCCGGATAATCAGAAATAATGCTGCGCTTAACTACAGATAATAACTCCTAATTCCTGGTATCCAACTAGGCGAAACCAAAGAAAACTTAAACTCAAAACAACTACTCAACTACAACTCAACTACAAGCTCCTCAAGTGTCATTAAATGACAATGTGACTGCTCACAGGATCTCCAGTAAACAAAGTAGCACCTCTTAGTTTTAAATGAGATATACTGTATATACTACTGCGTAGTGGTAGCTACTGATCAGAAGGTCATGAGATCAAATCCCAGCACCACCAAGATTCCGCTGTTGGGCCCTTGAGGAAGGTCCTAAAGCCTCAACTGCTCAGTTGTATAGATGAGATAAATATAAGTCACTCTGGATAAGGGGGTCTGCCAAGTGCCATAAATATAAATACATAAATACTAATATCTGCATAAGACCAATCAACAAAACAGACATATCTGCTTATTAAACATATAACATTAGCCACAAAGTGTGCCATGCAGAAGGGTAAATATACATCACTCATCACAGTTAGCTTGTTACTAACAAACTCAACAAAATGAGCACTCGTAGCTTATCTGTTAGACCACTCAACAACCGAAAAGCACGTCAAAGCTTCAAAAACGTCAACGTTAACCTAGACAAAGCCGAAAGGTGAACGTTACCACGACTGCGGGCAAATGCCTCTTTTTTCCCCCTTAGGTGAACTGAGCGAAAAATGTTTGTGTCTGATCCTCCCGTATCAGGATAGCAAGAGGCACCAATGTCAGCATCTGTAGCTGGCAAAATTTTCTCATCAGACGTTGTGGAAAAAAATATGACCAGAAATTCCAAAGATGTGCAGGCAAACAAGCAAAGGGCAGGTTATAAGATTCCTTATGCTGGATAAATACAAAAGCAGAATCGTATGTGTCTGTCTCACAGAAGGTCTTATTAACGTTTTAATATTGTCATACTATCACATCCCTTGATATCCTGGTTAATGATAATTCTAGCTGAGGGCAAATAAGGAGTTCATGTCCATATTCATCAAATTTCAGAAATCATGTTTTTTTTTTAATTGTGCATTTCAGGTAATATCAGTCAAAATGCAGTTGGGTTGTTTAAGTAAAAATAACTCCACAAAATACAGATAACTTAGACAATTAAAGTTTTTTTTTTTTTACAAAAGCACATAACTCTGGTACTGAAGTACCAAAAAAACTGGTACGGGAGCCTGTGTGAAATACCATAGCAACACCACCTATGCAGATCGGTTGCGTCCAGTAGTACATATATAAAGCGATAAACATCTATAGAAGCTTCTAGAGCTGTTTCCTCCGTGATTTTCAACACGGTTTAAAAGTGACAGCTTGTGAGATAGATCATAGCATTTCAGAGGTAGAAGCCTTGAGCCTTTCAAGGGTGTACCGTGACTACAAGAATCCCAGAAAACCTCAAACTCAGGACAGCGGCGTGACCATAAAAAGACTGGTTGAACGTAACAGAGAATCGTTTGACGCGATAGGCGTACAACAACAACACTGCCTCGAGTAACATTGGAAGTCAATGCTGGAGCCTCGCCAAACATCAGCGTGAGGACTGTGCAACGTTCCCTCCAAACTCCTGTAGGGGACCTAACAAGGATTACCTGCTATGCCAGTTTTTCTGGTACTTCAGTGTACATTGTGTAATAAAGAACTTGGTTTATCCCGGTTTTTCTGAGTTGAACTTACAACCAATGAAAGGAACTTTTCCGTGAACATAACATAACATACAACATGCTATTTTGTCTATATTAAATGAACGCATTTCAGCTTTCCTCTTCATTTTACTCCCTGAAGGAGATAACATAAGGAAAGCATAAAATTATCCAACTTTAAAGATGAGCCAAATATTCCCATAATCCCCTTCATACAGAACATCTCCAGCCTGTGACAACCTGATACTACATACTGTGGGTTATGTTCAGGAGCTGCACGGGCGTTCTGGCACATTCTGCTGTAAAATGTCAACTTGCAATGCCTTTACAATGGATAACAACAGCTTTTTGTGACAAAACTGTTGACAAAACCGCGTTTAGGATTCGGAATGTGCTATAAATGACAGTCAGTTGTTTTTTTAAAGAATGCCGTTTATGCTAATGATCTCTTTAAATATCGACTAATGTCTGGACAACAGACTTCACTATATTCTTCACTGGCTGACTTACTTTCTTGTTTTTGGTCCAGTAGAATGTTTGTGGTTGGAAAATATGAAGGGAGTCAAACACCCACCCACACACACACACACACACAACTGGAAGAAATCAAGAGCAACCTGGGATATTACGTAGCTAATTTCCTCCCCTTGAAATTCCATACTCAAATGGAGCACTAGACTCCAAAGCGCGCTACAGAAAAAAAAAAGCTTCGGCTCTGAGACAAAGCGCAGACAACAAGCTGGCAAAATATGCAAATCGATAAATAACCCAGTTTCAATTTATATCCGGTTTTACACACACACTTACTGTGAAGATGCGGCGGCCCGTCCGGTCGAAGGCGACGCAATACACCGAGGACAGGTGTCCCAGAATCCTCTTGTGCATCTTCATGTGTGAGTAAACAGCTGTTGGGACTAGCTGACCCAAACGGTATGAACCATTCAGCTTCCGGCTGTAAGCTGTCTCCACTACACACACACACACACACACACACACAGGAACAGATGGCTAAAATTATAATCGCAAGTATTTGTCTATATTATTAAGCCAATTTAGGAACAAAATGATATGATTGGACTTGTAGATCAACAGAAATGGGCTTTTATGTCAAAAGATTATAAACATACAAGCTTCGGAAAAGAGACGGCTCATTTGTCAGAATAATTAGCTGATCTTCGATAATTAATTATCTTTTAAATACTAAATATAGACAGTCATATTAGAATGTATAAGTAAACCACCAGAGTATAACCACCACTGAATGGAAATTTTCTTCTACCTGGGTCCAAAAAAATGGCTCACCAATATCACCGATATTCACCAATGAGGAAGCCAAAAAATTGATATTAAAATTAAAATACGATTAATTGGAGGGTGATGTGATGTGGCCCAATGTAACAGACTTCCTGTTAAAACCCTATAAATGCATGTCCTATAAGTGCCACAGAAATCTACTAACATCTACCACATCCTATTAATCAGAAATGTGTCATAGGTACGTTTTATCCATTTATAGATTGTTTTAATGCTTATAACTGCTTATTTCCTGTTACTTACATTATAGCAGCTATAAACAGTCATTCCCTCCGTCTCTGTATTTTTCTTAACATTAATAGACATGTTAATAAAAAACATATTACTTCTGCGCTAACACTGGAGACTCCTTCCAAAATAATTATAAATACACACCAAGCACACACATTTTTATATCCTTATGCAGACTGTCTGGTATACAAGCCCATGTGTTAGTTGTGACTACAGACATTAGTATAAACGTATAAATGTATACATGGTATAAATTGATTCGATTTTTTAATGAACGATAACAGCTGATATCATGACTACAGACAGTTCTCAAAAAGCAGCCGTTTGGTAACAAACCAAACAAGTTGCTTACATTTAGGCTTAATATAATGAGCTGGCAGGGTTCCAGAGCTATTACACCTGACCACTGTGTTTGCATTACTGATAAGGACGCGTTCGTGTGAACACTGGCGACGGAAGCAGAACAGGCGGTAACGAATCCTGACAAGCTCCATCTGGAGGATTTTGGATTTCGACTTTTACGTTTTACTAAAGCTCTGAATAAACGAATAACACGTTTCTGCTGCACAGAACAAGAGCTTGCACATTTTTGAGAGGAAGAATGAGGCCAGGGAATGGCATGATGCTCACTGAAAATGACGCTATAAAATTTGGGTATACGGAGATGATCTCTTTGACTCTTGACTCAAATTTCTCATTTGATTGAGCAAAAGACAAAAGAAATACTCTCTATTCTGAATACACAATAACATTGTACATGAGACATTTGATATATTGCGTATAACCGCTCATTTCAAAGCAGTGTTCTCTTCTCCGGTCTAATTCAACACTCATAATGTTTCGGGGTCAGTTTACTTTCTCACTATAATTGTTTTTGGGTTTTATTTTAAAAATAAAATGTGTTTCATTCACATTTCCTGCTCACTAGCTAATCCCATAATCCCACGGTACACACTGACCAGTGAGGCTGAAGGTTAATAATATGTGCTTCCTCTAACACACATCAGTTCAAACTGCTACATCACAGAGCAGCTGAACAGAAGCGATATCTACCCTCTTCTGCATACTTAATCTCAACAAGGCCTGTGATTGGTTAATGTCGCTCTGATCGACACTGTGACATTCTAACACCATCCTACCATGCTTCTGTAAAAACCACTGATCTCCAGATCATTTGCTGTTGTGCCACTCAGGAGCCTAACAGCTATTTTTAAAAATAAACATACGTTGACCTGCCATTTAAAGGCCACTGTGTAATTTTTAGAGCCTCCTGCCTGCAAGACTGATCACAGTTGCAATAAAAGCACGAGCAAGCCTTGCATTTTCTCTTCAACTGACCCCACACCCTCTGCTGGAAATGCTTGTTTTATGGCTTCCCTTTTCTTTTTTTTTTTTTCTTTTTTTTAGAGCAGAGGGATGAACCGAGCGGTGCTGATTTGCCTGAGGGTGGAACTAACCTCTCAGAAATGAATAAAACCAAATGCATTATGGTATTGCAATATTAAATAGCTTTTAAATGATATGATTATTACATATTCATACCCAGCTGAAATCCTATTACACAGCTGTAACAATGCACTATTGGAAAACTATCACACACAAAGAAATCTGTGACACGCAACGCACACGCTTATTGTGCTAATTAAAAAAGTGTGATTGGAACAATCGAGCGGGCCAGTTATTTAGTTCTTTATGGTTAGGATTATTCCAGATAAACTGTCACTTCTGACGTAAAGTTTCTCCCAGTTTAGTTTAGTTAATTCTACAACCAATTCTGCAGCCAATAAGAGGAGGCTTACCGATGTTGGGCGGGCTTCCGTAGATGACAGGCGGCTCGGGTGGCCTGCCGGAGTGCAGGGCTGCGAGGGCTGAACCCTTCCATACCACGTGCTTACAACCTGTCAACAAACACACACACACACACACACAGCGTGAGAAAGAGCTCTGCTCTGACGTGGATGTACCGGCAAAATCCTGTAAGCTGGATCAGCATCATAAAGAACAACAGTTTTTCTACTATCTATCTTCTTAACTTAAATATAATATACTTTTTTTTAAATGTCCACGAATTTTAAATTGCGTTCTAAGAAACGTCAGACGCTACACCAAAGCAAAAGGTTCATACTATTTTCCTTAAGCATTCGTAAAAATTTTGAATTACATCGAAAATAATAATTCGCTCATTCTTTTTTCATCACATCTTTCGTTTTGTGTTTCACTTTTTCTGTCTTCCTTTTGTTTCATTTGGTTATTTCACATGTATGGTTATTCTATTCTATTCATTTATTTACAGCTATTTATATTTATAGTGTTGCATTATGGGAATGTAATGTAAAATGTTTTACTTGAATCTAATAGAATTTAATAATATAATGATCTCTGATATTATCCAAAAACAAAATAAACAAGTAAAAAAAAATAAAAAGGAGGAACAATTTGAGTTAAATTGTAATGCATTAAATGACACATTATCCTACTGATATGAGTGTGTGTGTGTGTGTGGGCATGTTTTTAAGTCTTAGTGAAGACCAAATTTCCCCACAAGGAAAGTCCCGAACAGTTTCGACATTCGGTCGGTCCCCATGAGGAAAACTAAACGTCTTCTGTTAGATATAGTTACAGACATAACATTAATTAGCTGCATTAATAACTAAGGCAATGCAAGGTCCTTACAAGGACAGTAAGACTATCATGTGTGTGTGTGTGTGTGTGTGTGTGTGTGTGTGTTAAAGAGAACACAAGCTCACTCTTGTTAGTGCGCAGCAGAGACTGGCGCCCCACTCCCAGGAGCGAGTTGACTCCTGGCACGCTGGCAGGAACCTCTCTCTCCAAAAGAGGAGCGACTCGCTCACATATCCGCAACAGGTGATCTGGAGAAGTGTGTTTATACAGTTTCACCTACACACACACACACAAATACATTACAGACATGCATCTATACCACAGGCATCAAACCATTTTATGTTCCAAATGTCTGTCCCGCTCATGTTCATCCCTTCAAAACAAAATAATGATCTGCACAATGATTTAATCTGGCAGTTAACAAATATTAACATTTATGTACATCATGTACGATGTATGTCTTTAAAAACCGTAACATAAACCTAGGTTTTTAGAATGAATGTCATTTATATTGAACAAACACACAGACGTGTGACTGATCTTAATATCTTGGATCTTAGTAAGCTATTTCGAGTCTCGTGACTCAGACTTAGTCTTAAGGGATTGTGAGATTTTGAACATCAGTCCAATCAGGCGGTGAATAAGAAAAGAGAAATCGTTATGAAGTGCTTCATTTTCCACACTGCACTTTATCTACCTGATCAGCAGCCTCTTCCAACGCCCAGCTACTAATTAATGAGACTTTAATTGCATTTAGCGCCATCACACACACACACAGTGCACACACACACACACACAGTGCACACACACACATTGACAGACATACACAAAATACTGCATGTGCGCACAATGAAGCAAATGCGCACCAACATCTGCATGCACAAACATCATGTCTGATTTTAGTCTTAACTATCCTTACAACCAAGTGCCATGAAATAATATCACTGCCTGACATGGAGACTAATGGGTCCTGCTTAGTCCTGCATTAATATTAATAATGATAATGATTATGATTATGACTATGACAATCATGAACCTTTAATTCATGATACATGCTTAGAAAAAATGATTAAATTGAGATTCGCTGTGTGTAAACGTTATAATCATAACCGCCAGGTCTACAGGACTGTTCCATTGTTGCTGTTTCAGCTGACATCACAAGCTTAATTTATTCATTACTGCTAATTAATAAGTATATTTTTGCTACTCTTAGGTTTAATATGAATTATATTTTTCTTAGCATTGTTAATATTATTATTATTATTGTGGAGTAAGAGTAGGCCTAATAAAATGCCATTAAGTAGTGATTATGTGGATGATTCATTATTAGCCTATTATTATTAATATTATTAGTAGTAGTATTGAATAATAGAATTAAATCCCCATTAAGTGGTGATGATGAAGTAGAATCATTAGATTATTGTTATTATTATTATTATTATTATTATTATTATTATTATTGTGTAATGAAACTAAAACACCATTAAGTGGTGACGATGATGATGATGATGAAGATGATGATGAATCATTAGGCTATTATTATAATTATTATTATTGCTGTTGTTGCTGGGTAATGGAATTAAAACACCATTAAGTGGTGGTGGAGATGATGATGATGATGAAGATGACGATAATGATGAATCATTAGGCTATTGTTATTATTAATCTTGAGTAACAGAACACCACTATGTGGTGATGATGACTCATTAAGTTATTATGACTGTTATTATCATTATTATTATTATTATTATTATTGAGTAACAGAACTAAAACACCAAGCGGCAGTGATGATGATGATGATGATGATGATGATGATTATGACAAAGAAGAAGAATCATTAGATTATTATTATTGTTATTATTTCTAAAACACCACTAAGTGGTGGTGAAGATGATGAAGATGATGATAATGAATCATTAGGCTATTATGACTGTTATTATTATTATTATTGAGTAACAGAAATAAAGCATCATTAAGTGGCGGTGACGGTGATGATGATGAAGATGATGACTCATTAGGCTATTATGCCTATTATTATTATTATTATTATTATTATTATTATTATTATTGAGTAACAGAACTAAAACACCAAGTGGCAGTGATGATGATGATGATGATGACAAAGAAGAATCATTCGATTATTATTATTATTACTATTTCAACTATTATTGTGTAATAAAACTAAAACACTAAAAGTGGCGGTGGTGATGATCATGATGATGAAGATGAAGATGAATCATTAGGCCATTGTTATTATTATTAGTATTATTACTATTATTATTGAGTAACAGAACTAAAACTCAATTAAGCGGTGATCATAATGATGATGCTTATTAAGCTGTAATTATTATTATTATTACTGTTTAATAATGCTATGTTTTGCAGTAGTATGAATAGTTTAGAAGCGTAATTGAGTTGATACTATTGTTATTAAAAGCAATACTCTTAGCATTATTACTACTACCGTGAAAATTTAAATGGTGACTGTTGTTATTATTATTATTATTATTATTATTATTAATATTAATGCATGCTGTACTGAGAAAATCGATCTAATGGCTTCAGTGTCATCCGAGAAAAAACGAGGGAAGAGACACCAGGTGGTTTAATGGCCGGTGGTGTGAAGCTCCCAGCTCACTCGGGCCTGGCTGCAGTGTGTGAGGGTGAAGCGGCGGCGGCGGCGGCTGTGTGTCCGCGTCCTCGCCGTGAAAGGGGCGCTGCGAGTCGGCCAAGCGAGCGAGCTACAGCCGCTGCCTCCGCGCTCAAGCACACACACTCTACACACACACACACACACACACACACACACACACACACCCAGAGCACCGCTTCATGCACGCGCTCTATCACTAAACAGCGTATGAAAAATAATAGCCCGTTTAAACGCACGCGCTGTTTGGACGCACGGTTTTAGTAACGCAGGAGTCTACAGGGTTTAGGACGGAGCCGTGCGTTCCACAGCCGCGTTGCCTCGGCAACCATAGGCGGCGTTCTATTGTGATATACTGACCATGCGGATTGGGACGCGGCTAAAACCGAAAAACAAAACGGCGCGATCTGGTGTGTGAGCTCGAGACGGCGGGGAAGAGGACAAAACACCGACGACGAGCCTCCGTGAGGGCGAAGCGGTGCGCGTGCTGAGTCGGGGAGTTACGTAACTGATATTCCGGAGAAGGGAGGAGGGAGGAGGGGGGGTACAACCCCGAAGGGGGGGAAGGGGGGGGGTTAAAACCTTAAAGTTTAAAATAAATAAATAAATAAATAAATAAAGAGGTGATCAAGATGATC
>JAOVYV010000017.1:3912298-3922405 GCA_025674545.1 Hassar affinis | reverse complement strand
CCCCACTTCTAATATATATATATATATATATATATATATATATATATATATTACACCACACTACACAGTTAAATGATCAACTAAACATACCAGCATGAATATACTTAAACTGTATAACAAATTATTCTTTTGCAAATATATCGACTGCGTAAAATATATAATATAAAGGTTTGAAAGTGTGTACTAGTGGTGCACTTTATCTCATAGAGAGTATGATCAGATCCAATGGTGATCAAATGGTCTCTAATTTCAATATGGAATATAACAAAGAAAAATTTTAACCACCTTTGCAAACATCTTAGAGTCTAAAAGGAATCTAAGATAACAGTGAAAATCTGTGATATACAAAATACAGTCTTAGGCGCCGTATTGATTTTAGGTCCAACTTTTCCTGTTGAGTTCTGCATGATTGAGTCAGTTCAAAAAGGTTTAATATTTCCAAATGTTACTTTATAACAAAAAATAAAATAGTCACACAAAAACATTTGTATGTCAGTAACGAAAGCAACACATTATGAAGACACGATGCTGGGGTTTACATGCAAAAAAAAAAGTGTGACCGTCAAAGTCTCCAGAAGTGCTGTGGCAGATTCTCAGTAAAACATACCAGCTGATTAGTGTACAGTACGACATATAAGAAAACACAGTAGTAAACAGTAATAAAGTACAGGAAGTCCATATGTGGTGTGCCTTTTTCTTAAACAGTGTTCCCAGGTGTTTCACAATGTGCAGCTTTATTTTAAAAGGAAATGAGCTTTTAAGTTTTGGAGAATGCCACAGCTCTTCTGGAGACTTAAGTGACTGTCACTTAAATCCCAGCATTGTGTCTCTGTTATGCAACGTGTTGCTTTTTGTACTGACTCAATAATCTGTAATAAAAAAAAGCATTGTAGTGAATTAGAAAAGAAAGCAAAATCAATTCATTTTCACTAGGGCTCTCAGACCTTTTTTGGACTGCTGTGTGTATATGTGTATTTTTTTATATAAAAATATCAAATAAAGTATATCAGTGTGCCCCTGTGTGGTAGCGTTACTCTGTAGTCTGTACTCTTTACCTCATAGTGACTCAGCTCTAGCTCTGGCTCATTACTTCCCCTGAGATATGTTAAATATATGCCAATACCTGAAGCATGTCTTTTATACAAAACACCTCAGTTATTAAACACGCTGTACATCTTTCACAAGTGCTCACCTTTAAGCTCGTGAACATCCACAATTCTGAGATTTACACGAGTATTTTAATTCCTCGATCGTTCACTAAGTAAACATCATACTATAAATACACTCCTTGGCGAGAAATAACATGGATTAAATAAATAGTGGTGTGCAAATGTATCCGTGTAATATTCAGATATTTTCATGGCTATTGTTTTTTTTTTAAATAGGCATTATGGCCTTATGTAGCTTTGACATATTGATGTACAGTAAATTAAGCTTATAAATGTATGGATTACTATTTATTTAGTTCAGCAAAAGCCTGCAATGATTTACCCTCTGGCTTCTTCATGAACCTAAATACTTTACTTAAGTGGAAATTGTGTCCTTAATTTAAAAATGGTGATCCATCAATTTTTTTGTGACTTGTTAAAAAACGCATGCTGGATATGGTTTCCCAAAAGTGCTATAGCGCAAAAATAATAGAAAAATACACTGAAGTAATTAATACTCGGTAGGTCCCCCACGGGATGTTGGAGGGAACGTTGCACAGTCCTCACGCTGATGTTTGTCAAGGCCCCAGCATTGAATTCTGATGTTACTTGAAGCAGTGTTGTACGCCTATCGCGTGAAAAGATTCCTGCCAGCTGGCGCTGCTCACATTCACCCAGAGTCTTCTTATGGTCACGCTGCTGTCGTAAGTTCGTAGTTTTTCTGGAATTCTTGTAGTCACGGTACACCTTTGAAATGTTCATATATGAAAATCCAAACTTTGCTTCTGCCTCAGAAATGTTATGACCCCTCTCATGAGCTCCAAATATTAAGCCATTTTGAAAATCGCAAAATCATGGTGGATTCTCATGGTGGAAACAGCTCTAGACGCTTCTGTAAAGACATGAGCAGCGCCGACTGGCAAGAATCTTTTCACACAATAGACGTGCAACACTAACTCAAGTAACATCAACATGCAACTTTCCCTCCAAGATCCCAGTTTTTCTGGTACTTCAGTGTAAGTCAATAATAAATATAGTAATAAATTTGATATTGGGAATTCTGTGGTTTGGTGCTTTATAATGTAGTGCAAACACTGCAGATTGGAAGCTAGCAGAGAAAACTATCATATTTCATCACAAGAATATCACCTAGTAAATTTCTCTGTGTTTAGGAAAATTCAGCAAACTGCCCTTAAAAATCCCTTTTGGAAATAATAAAAGGTAAACCTACATGATCTCATATAAGGGGAGTTCAGTATGCAAAGTTTGGTATCAAATGCTACAGTATCTAGAAATACATTTTAAGACTTGGAACATTTACTGATAGAACTATGCCTCAGCCAATCAGAGGTGATCTGAGACAGAGCTCTGGATTTGAATTTGAATTTTCTGGTCCCATGATTATTTAGCCTATTACCTGTTTATTACAAATGTCCTCATGAACCTGATGCAGCAGTGTGTCAGGTAGGAAATTTGAAATATATTAAAATATACACCATAGACTCAGACAGACTTAGTGTTGTACTTTCTGTTGTGACACACTGGAGTTTGAGATGAAAATGGAGTCTATGGAAATTTCCCAGGTATAAAAGATTAAATATACTGCACTTTATTTTAGCAAGTGGCGGGAATCTGAATCCAACCTGAGCTTGGGTTTCATTTAAAAGAAGGAATCAGCTTTGTCTACAAACTTCCTCATTCAGTCTGTCGTTCAGAAAACGAATGATCTCAGTTGGGTGCTTCTTCATAGCGTGACTTCCTCAATATCATCATCGAACATTGTAATGGCTCGAACAGCCGGGCCACTCTCGGAGACCTGCAGTGTGGTCCTTGTCAGCCTGCTGGGTGTCTCTGTGTCTCCTTTGTGTCCACTTGAGGCAGGTTTTGTGCTGGGAGAGCTCAGGAGCTCCATCATGCTGGGTGACTCGTGTGGCGCAGACAAGGCTGAAGACCCGAACAGCTGCTGCATGAAGTTGGATTTCTTCTCCTTCGCAAACCCACCGAGGTCCAGCCCTCCGTTCTCGTCTCCTGTCAGCTGGTCCACAGTCTGGCCTGGGCTCTGGCGCCCGAGACCTGCTCGAGGAGCGGGTTTACCAAACGATGGAGCATAGCTGCCAAAGGTGAGGTCAAGGTCCTGACTGGTTTTCTGTGATCTCAGAGCTCCGCCCCTTTTCCCAGTATTGGGTGTGCTCAGATACTCGTGAGGCTCTGTGAAGCTGAAGATGGAGGTGTTTTGATTCCGAGGAGGAGTGCGAGTGCTTCCTGTTTCGTAATGGAAAAAGCCGGAGTCCTGTCCCTGACTTGGCCAAAAGTTGGTCTTTGTGTCGACGCTCTTGCTCTGGCCTGGATCTCTTTATCTTTATCTTTCCTTCAGTCTGCCACTCTCTTCGCCTCTTCCTGTCCTCTTCATCTCGGTCCCACCCTGTCACAACGGACAAATAATGTATTTGAATATGCACTCATATATGAACAGGCGTGACATTGCTCTCTGGTCTATACTGCACAACACACCTATGTCTACACACTATAGATTTTTGTCCTAATTCTATTTCTATATAAGTCCAGGTGGCAGTTTCAGGCATCAACACTTCTATTCCAACAATTCTGAGCTGCTTCATAGCACCAGGTGATAAAATGAAAATATCATTTAAATTAAAAAAATGCTGCAACATTTTCTATCAGCAGCTCACATTCATATTCTTCATCTACTCATCTATTTGAGTACAAATCCTTTACAAAATACTTTACCTGTACGCCTGCTCGTTCATGTAATCATCCAATTAACCGTGTGCATCAGCTATCGTTCACATTAAACATCAGAGCAGAAAACGAATGGTCCGGTTGTTGTAGACAGGTTGGGTTGAGTATTTCAGAAGAACTGAGTATTTCAGTTCAGAGAAGAATGGCTACATTCTGGCTACAGTAGGCACAGAATCCTCAAAGCTGGACAGGTAATCTATGGTTGTCAGGTTGTCTATGGTACTACCTCCTTTACGGATTCCACTTTGGTATTCGGATAGCAGCTTGTTTTTTTCTAGGTACCAGACTAGGTAGTTATTCGTTATTCTTTCCTGTATTTTAAAGATGCAGCCGGTTAGTGCAATGGATCCACAGTTGTCTGGGTTGCCATGGTCTTTCCCTGGTTTAAGAATAGGGATGACTGTTGCCTCTGTCCAGATTTGGTTGCAGATCTTTAGTAGGGTTATCTGTGCTCGTTGTGGCGGATGTTTTAGTGGAAATTGGTAATGGGCATCATCTGGTCCAGTTGCTGAGTCATGGGATTTATGTATAGTAGTTTGGAGTTCTGGTATTGTTAGGTCCTGGTGATAGGGTTCAGAGGTGTTTCTGAATGGAAGTTGAGTTCTTTTGCTTCCTGCTGTGCTCGAGCGATTTGGAATTCTGGCAGGGATCTCAGGTCAGCAGAGTTGTTTTAACAAAGGTTTTTACTAGCTGGTTTGTGATGTCTATTTTCTTGGTGAATTGGTTATCCTTTTGTTTGATGAAAAGGATTTGTTTGTTGTCTTCTCTTCCTTTTATCTTGTGTATGAAAGACCATATTTTAGGGCCTGGTGCAGGGCTGGAATATAATTCAATATCGATATATATCGCGATACAAAATGTTCTGATCACGGCGATATGATTTTTTTAAACATTTCCGATATTTCGATTACGGTATTTACAGCATCTGACACCGATTAATGTTCATTACAGGCCGCCGTTGTCGGCGCACTGCAACCGGGCCGAGCAGAAAGAGCAGAACGCAGTAGGCTACATCAGCGTGTGATGACATACACGCAGTCAGTGCTTAGCGGTAACTATCAAGGCTCGAACGTGTCAAGATTTAGCTGCAGAATGTGCACCCTTGAACGTGACACCAACGTGACAGAAAGTGCTTCCACGAGCGAAAATAAAGCACACGAAATGTGATAAGAGAGGTGACAGGTTTCTTCGCGTTCGTGCAGTTTGTGTGGAAATTTTAAAACAAAGAAAGAAAAACATGTTTACAGTTTGCATCGAACCAGGAATTATGTTTTATCTTTGGTTTTGGGATGTCTTAAGGATCGTGTCCTTGGCTGATCAAGTGTTGGTGAACAAGGAAGCTTGGTCTGGGTCTCAGAAGAAGCTTTTCCTGACAGAAGGATTGGAAGAGGTGCCAGCTGTCTTTCTTTAGATAGCATCCATGATGATGGGGATATGATCACTCCCACAGAAAGTTTACCAAGACAGGCCAAAGGGCAGTTCAGGATTGCAGATGGTAAGATCGACAGAGGGACAGAGCTCTGGATTTGAATTTGAGTTTTCTGGTCCCATGATTATTTAGCCTATTACCTGTTTATTATAAATGTCCTCATGAACCTGCTGCAGCAGTGTGTCAGGTAGGAAATTTGAAATATATTAAAATATACATCTAGAATCATTTTTTTAAATATACAGACATATATATATATATATATATATATGTAGTTCTAAGACCTGTTTAGTTCATGTTGGAGTTTGAGATGAAAATGGAGTCTATGGAAATTTCCCAGGTATAAAAGATTAAATATACTGCACTTTATTTTAGCAAGTGGCGGGAATCTGAATCCAACCTGAGCTTGGGTTTCATTTAAAAGAAGGAATCAGCTTTGTCTACAAACTTCCTCATTCAGTCTGTCGTTCAGAAAACGAATGATCTCAGTTGGGTGCTTCTTCATAGCGTGACTTCCTCAATATCATCATCGAACATTGTAATGGCTCGAACAGCCGGGCCACTCTCGGAGACCTGCAGTGTGGTCCTTGTCAGCCTGCTGGGTGTCTCTGTGTCTCCTTTGTGTCCACTTGAGGCAGGTTTTGTGCTGGGAGAGCTCAGGAGCTCCATCATGCTGGGTGACTCGTGTGGCGCAGACAAGGCTGAAGACCCGAACAGCTGCTGCATGAAGTTGGATTTCTTCTCCTTCGCAAACCCACCGAGGTCCAGCCCTCCGTTCTCGTCTCCTGTCAGCTGGTCCACAGTCTGGCCTGGGCTCTGGCGCCCGAGACCTGCTCGAGGAGCGGGTTTACCAAACGATGGAGCATAGCTGCCAAAGGTGAGGTCAAGGTCCTGACTGGTTTTCTGTGATCTCAGAGCTCCGCCCCTTTTCCCAGTATTGGGTGTGCTCAGATACTCGTGAGGCTCTGTGAAGCTGAAGATGGAGTTGTTTTGATTCCGAGGAGGAGTGCGAGTGCTTCCTGTTTCATCATGAAAGAAGCCAGAGTCCTGTCCCTGACTTTGCATGTCGATTTCATGCATTTTGGCCAAAAGTTGGTCTTTGCGTTGACGCTCTTGCTCTGCATGCTCTTGATTAGCCTGGATCTCCTGCGCGCTCAATTGTGGCTCTTTGTCTTTATCTTTCTCTCCTTCGGTCTGCCACTCGCTTCGCCTCTTCCAGTCCTCTTCATCTCGGCCCCACCCTGTCACAAGGGACAAATAAGGAATTTGAATATACACACTTAAATGAACAGGCATGACATTCCCTTTGGGTCTATACTGCACAACACACCTACATCTATACACTAGAGAGCTTTTTGTTCCAATTCTTAGGTTCTCAATAATTGTTTCTTTAGAATACTCTATATAGAGAACTCTATATAGTCTATAAGTTATACTTTAGGACCTGTGTATGTCCAGATGGCAGTTTTAGGCATTAACACTTTCTATCAGCAGCTCAGGGTAATCTTTTTCATCCTCTTATCTATTCGAGTTAAAAACACCTGCTCGTTCATGCAATCACGCAATTAACCATATGCATCAGCAGTGCGATGTATAAAAATCATGCACATACAGATCAAAAAACATATCTTGCCCATGAAAGAGTTCAGAGAACCAGACAGGCTCGAGCTGACCTGGAAGTCTCTGGATACTGAAATACCCACTCAGTACTGCTATGGTAAAAAATATAACACAGTGTTTCAGACCCTGAGGTAGATATGCTACAACAGCTGAAGGCCACATCAGGATCCAGTCGTATCAGCCAAAGGCAGGAATCTCTGGCTACAATGGACACAGGACCATCAAAGCTGGACAGCTGCCTACTCAAATGCTTAATTTGATTTTGCTCAATGCTTAATGTGAACATTATCTAAAATTCCTCACAAATCCTGACCTGTATCTGGGTGATTCAATATACTGAGGTACTGCCACATGATTGGCTGAGTGCATAATTGCATGAATAAGCAGGTGCACATGTGTTCCTATTAAAGTGGCCAGTGAGTATAAGTTATAAGTACTGCCTTTGTTTTCTGAAAAAAATACTGACTTTCCTGATCACCTGCTTATAAGTGTGATGCAAACAAAGCTGGCAGAATTTACAGACCGAATAATATTGTCCATTTTCTTCTATTCTTTATGTCTCCAGAGTTAATAACACCCAACGCAACTGAATGCATGATACTAGAAGAAACCCAGTTAACATCCAGTATAAACATCATGCCACTTCATACACTTTAACTATTTGATTCATTTAACAAACAGGAGCCTCAGTGGCATGTGGAAGAACAATACACAGCCACAACAGCCTGGCACCTCCTCCTCATGCTGGTCACCAGCCTGGTCACACACTGCTGTGGGACGGCATCCCATTCTTCAACCAGCATTTGTCGCAAGTCAGGCAACGTTGTTGTGTTGGTGACTCTGGCATGAACAGCACGCCCAAGCTGATCCCACAAGTGTTCAATGGGGTTGAGGTCAGGACTGCTGGCAGGCCATTCCATCCTCTCCACCCCCGAATTCTGGAGGTAGTCTCTGATAAACCCCGTTCTGTGGGGTTGAGCGTTGTCATCTTGGAGGATAGAGTTTGGTCCCAGACTGGGGAGATACAGGATTGCTACTGGCTGCAGAATTTCATCATAAGCTGTTTGGCAATGGCAGAGAAGATTCCCATAACCCACATTCTCTGCTCTACTGCTCATCCCACAAATGCATGTTCCTTACAAATGTGGCACCATTTAAAGGGAAAGTAACAGGTTTTCCAACAAGATTTATTGCCAAGAAGCATTGTTACAACAAAGAAATAATCTACCAAATGTAGTTTGTGCTATGTTTACTAGTTTGTGCATTCTGTTAGTGTGTGTTTAACTGTCAGAAAGGTCTTGCATGTTTCACACATGGGTCTTTCTCCTCCCCTTCAGGAAAGTGTGTGTCAGTGTTCCATCCATCCATTATCTTAACCGCTACTGTACAGGGTCACGGGAGAGCCGGTGCCTAGCCGGCAGCTTAGGGCGCAATGCAGGAACAACCCTAGACAGGGAGCCAATCCATTGTAGGGCACACACACACACACTCGTGCACACACTCACACAGTAGGGCACTTTAGAGACACCAATTAACCTAACATGCATGTCATTGGACTGTGGGAGGAAAGCAGAGTAAACCCACATGGACACTGTGTGTGTCACTAGACTGTGGTAGGACATGCAGACTCTTTGATTATGACTGATGGGAGGATTTCATACAGTTTATTATTTACATGAAAGTTCCATTTGTCCAATGTCGTAGACATTATGTCTGTGGGAGGGATCTTTTGTGGTCAGATTTTTCAGGATCCAGGGACCTGACAAAAGATGATGTCCTGTTTTTTTTCTGAGAGGTGCTTTACTTCCTGTATTAATTTGTTAATTGTAGAGCATTTGGTGGCAAGAGAACTTAAGGTTTGCAGGTATGATTTTGAGTCTGTGCATATTACCACTTTTGCAAACTGCACCACCCTACTGTAGTCGTCAGATAGCTTAGGGTGTGGGCTTCTGCAGAGAAGATCGAGCTGTGTTTTAGAAGAATTATACTCCTGGTTTATCGGTTACCATAGCTGCTGATGCTTGGTTCTCTGTCTTTGATCTGTCTGTGTATATTTTAGTGTGTTCTAACAGAGGAAGTTCTGGATCTGTGATCGGATGTGTACTGGCTTTTTTGTTTTCTGAGAAGTTTCCATGGAGGATTGGTGTTCGGACGTCATTTCGACAGGGTTGAGATTTAGGTTTTTGGAGTTTCTGATTGCTTGTTTACAGTTTGCATTGAACCAGGGATTGTGTTTTGGGGATGTCTTAAGGATTGTTTCCTGTTTGGTGTTTATTAAAGGCCCTCTCGGCTTGCCTGCAGTTTCTGATTGCTTGTTTGCAGTTTGCATTAAACCAGGGATTGTGTTTTTTCTTTTGTTTTGGGTATGTCTTAAGGATTGTTTCCTTGGCTGATAAAGTGTTGGTGAACAAGGAAGCTTTGGGTATCAGGTTAAGCTTTTCCAGACAGAAGGATTGACTGTTGAGCTTTTTATGGTGTATGGCTAATCATTGTTTTCAACAAATATCTCAATCAACGGTACATTTCATCCTTTCTGTCTGTCTTTTTGAACACATATGGAGTAAAATAACGTGTTGACTGTAAATGCTTAAAAACACTACGGCATCAATGAGTTTTCATTTTGGTTAATTAATGTTTGTAAAAGACATCAAATAAAGTATTTTCTTTATTTTTGTGTTGAAATTACACTCGCCTTCAGACAGCCTTCACCCTCCACTCATACACAGCCCTTCTCCCTCACATATAGCGTCTTAGTATTTCAGTAAAGCGGAGCAGAGTGATAGGTGCTCACACATCAACCAGGTTTCAGGAACAGAACATTTAGGGTGGGCTATAGCCAACCTAAAACAGGTCTAGAAATGTCAGTGGCTACCAGATTACTTGCAGCTGGCATTATTGAGCTTCTGGTGACAGATATTTCATTCTTCACTTCTACTGCTGAACCAAAAGAATTTTTTTCCAGCTTCAGCTTTACATTAGAAATTAAAATTTTAACTATTTAAATAATTGCAATATCGCACACTGGCAAATAACAGACCTCATTTATCATGCTGTATACAATGTGATATATAACGGGGTTAGACAATGAAACTGAAACACCTGTCATTTTAGTGTGGGAGGTTTTATGGCTAAATTGGACCAGCCTGGTGG
>JAOVYV010000017.1:3886519-3903494 GCA_025674545.1 Hassar affinis | reverse complement strand
CACAGTCCAAAGACATGCACGTTAGGTTGATTGGTGTCTCTAAAGTGGCCCTAGTGTGTGTGTGTGTGTGTATGTGTGTGCCCTACGATGAATTGGCATCCTGTCTAGGGTTGTTCCTGCCTTGCGCCCTAAGCTGTCGGCTAGGCACCGGCTCCCCCGTGACCCTGAATAGGAATAAGCGGTTAAGATAACGGATGGTAATAGCTTGTTGACAGATGAACAAAATGGATTGAGATGATGTCAAAGAATAATGTATTTGTCTTTTCTGAAGTTTCATTAAAACAATTTCTACAGCCAGAGTACGGAAAATCTTTGTGCCACCCTCGTATCTTCTTTCATTTAACCTGTTTAATGTTTGTTCCCAAATTCACAGACATATCATTACCGAAAAGCAAACTAGCAAGCATATAAAGTTGTTCATGCGGCAGTATTTTGGGCTTGAGTTGAAGAGTCAAACACAGTTTGATTCAGTTTTTGAGTCAGAGTTTGAAGAACGCCTCTGGCTTGCCATTTTCCACTGCATTGAAGAAAGCCTGATAGTCCTGTGATCACGGAGACAAGAGAAAAAACGTGGTCAGAGATCTCACACACACACACACACACACACACACACAACAAACACAACTTACAGGCTAAATACACTGATCTCCTTACACCTTAAGTGTTACGTACAGTCTGTGGTATATATTACAGCAAGAAAGGGTGTGTGTGCACCATATTTTTATATCTTTGTGGAGACCAAATATCCCCACAAGGATAGGAATATCTCATACTTTGACCTTGTGGGGACATTTTGCTGGGCTTTTATCTTACAGTTTATAACAAAAATTAAAAATAAAAGAGCCAAAAAGTTGAGTTTTCATTACTGAGGTTAAAATTAGGGTTAGGGTTAGTGTTAGGATTAGGGTTAGTGTTAGGGTTAGTGTTATGGTTAGGGTTAGTATTAGTGATAGGGTTAGTATTAAGGTTAGGATTAGGCTTAGTGTTAAGGTTAGTGTTAAGATTAGGGTTAGTGTTAGGGTTAGGATTAGGGTTAGGGTTAGGATTAGGGCAGGAGCGCAACAACATACTTTCTGAGGTGTATGCAAACATATTATCGGTGCCCCCCCCCCTTCCCTCTATGTGTCCAGATTTTACTAGTTACTATGTGTCCGGCATCGATTTTGCGCCCCCTCTAGTGCAGCGCCCCTATGTGTCGCATATGCTGCATACCCCCTTTTTGTGCCACTGGATTAGAGTTAGTGTTAGGGTTAGTGTTAGAGTTAGGATTAGGGTTAGTGTTAGGGTGAGGGTTAGGATTAGGGTTAGTGTTAGGGTTAGCATTAATTAGCTGCATTAATAATTATGTCAATGGAAAGTCCTCACATGTATAGCAAGACAAAGTGTGTGTGTGTGTGTGTGTGTGTTTTGCGAATGTTTGATAGTCATTACATAATATGGCTTTCCCTTTGTGCAAATAGGACTTGGTAACACCTTTAAAAAACGCCCTTTAAAAACACAATAAAATGTCCTCACCTCATCAGTGATGGACATTTACAGCAGTGCACATACACACACACACACACACACACACACACAAACACACTTTCTTGCTGTAATATATACCACAGACTGTATGTCACAATGACCAGTTGAAATATACAGCCCCAGTTTTCAGACAAATAACATAATGAAGGCTGCTGGGTTTTGTCTGCAAAAGAAGAAGTGTGACAGACAAAGTCTCCAGAAGAGACGAATTCTCCAAGACACTCAGTAAAACTCAAAAGCTAATTTCCTTATAAAACTGGACACATTGTGAAACAACTGGGAACACTGTTTATGAAAAAGGCACACTATATATGGACTTCCTTTAGTTTACAGCACTTTGTGGTGATTTCTTTTCTGTAGAAACATCTTCATTATTTTCAAAGGCGTCTTTGCTTTACAGCGAGTCTTTGCATGTGCCTAAGACTTCTGCATCGTACTGTACAATAATCAGCTGGTGAGTTTTACTGGAAGTGCACACTTTGTTTGCTTCTTCATTACTCTGTGATAAGCATGATGTGTTCAAAGAAACTCACCCCACAGTACTGATCTCCATGAAAGACCTGAGGAGGCAAGGCTTTGGAGTTCCCAGTCTTCTTCCTCATCTCTTCCTTCAGATCAGGGCTCTGAGTGATGTCCTTTATAAAGTAGTTGATACGCTTCGAATCAAGGAATTGGAAGATTTCACTCTGTTGCTGCTTTACCTGAGGGGGGATTCAATTTAAAATCCTTACCTTGTATTTAATGCTCAAAGTTCATACACGTTTATCACCTGTTTAGCCAGGTATCTTATCCTATTTATTTTTTATTCATCCTATTTTAGAATTCTTATTAGACCTTCGGTTTTTAAAGGATACCATGGAAACAAAACAGCTATAAAGTATTTACACAGGCATGAAAAAGTATGAGATGATGGTTTTCAGGACATCATGCTATAACAATACTAAATATTCCAATGCAATGGCGGTGCCAGGGTTAAATCATTTGACAACTAGTTTTCTAAAGGCTGTGTTAATACGCTCATGATTAGACAATGGAGAAATGCAGTTTTCTGTGTTTATTAGAACACTTCAAGCAATGTGCTTAACTTAGGGGTTGATTTTCCATCTATTTGCAGAGCTGTAATACACCAGTCACTATTATACAGTTCTTTATCACAGTGTGTCATGATGCCTGTGTAATATCACAGCCCTAATCTACTCTTAAATGAAAACTCCACCCTGAAACTCACAGTGTTTATATGTATATTACAAACCCATTTCCAATAAAGTTGCAGCACTTTCTAAAACTGCACAAAAAACTGAAAACTGTAATTTCTGTGACTTAAGTCACTTGAAGCTTTATATAACAAGACAAAAGGACAAAGAAAAGATATTCAGTGCTTCCTATAATCAAGTTAATTCTATTGGTTAAATATTAACAAATTTAGAAATTTAATACATTGGGACAGAGTTGAAATTAGACTACAAAGATTCTACAAGTAACACTGGAAGGTTCCACTGGGTATAAAATGACCATCCACTGAAGTTTTAGTCTTTGCAAGCAAGGATGGGTCGTGCTTCACCACTTTGTGCCAAACTTCATGAGAGAATTGTCAGTCAGTGCAAATGTTTGTCAGTACAAGACTACAAAGAATTTCAGTCTTTCACCATCTACAGTTCATAATATCATGAAAAGATTCAGGGAGTCAGGGGAAATCTCAGTGCGTAAAGGCCAAGGGTGGAAACTGCTGCTGAATGTTTGTGACCATCGAGCCCTCAGGAGGTACAGTTTGAGAAACTATCATGCTACTGTGATGGACATAACCACATGGGAGTACTTTGGAAAATCATTGTCATTTAACACAGTCTGCCACTGCATCAAGAAATGTAACCTAAAACTGTATTATGCAAAGAGGAAGCCATATATTCATTTTGCACAGAAACTCTGTTGAGTTCTTTGGGCCCGAAGTCATGAGATGGTCTGAAAGACAGTGGAAATATATTCTGTTGTTAAACAAGCCCAGCAAAACCAGCAACTGTGATGGCTGATGTGGAGGCTTATATTTGTATTTTGGAGAAACATATGCTGCCATAATGACAATAATAAACATCTTTTCCCGGGAACTCCATGCCTATTTCAGCAGGACAACGCCAGGCCTCATTAGCCTGCATGAGCTCCAACAGCAGGACTTGACAGGCCTGCCTACAGTCCAGATCGGTCTCCTTCTGAAAATGTATGGAGCATCATGAAGAGGAGAATCAGACAACGGACTGCTGAGCAGCTCAAGTCTTGTACACAGCAAGAATTGGCAAAAATTCAACTCGCAAAACTTTGCCAACCATCCTTTGCCAGACTTAGTACCTCTTTGCTGTTATAATAACCTCCAGTCTTTTGGGAAAGCTTTCCACTAGATGGATTTTGGATTGTGACTGATTCTTCTGTTCTCACTCACCATTTTTCAGCAATGTTCAATTTCATATTAATTACTTATTCAGTGGACTCAAATATCCAGAATGCAACTACCATACAAGGTGGTTGTGCTGAGATATAGCAAAGACTTGGCTTGTTAGCTGCCAAATGAAGACTGTGATGGCGTTGACCGTATTTGCATGATACGGTCCAAGTTGAAACTTCGGAAACTGATCTGTTTGAGCAGAGTGTACAGAGAAAGAGAGAGATAGATAGAGAGAGAGAGAGAGAGACAGAGAGATGTACAGACTAAAGAAGTTTAAATTTATAAAAAGCAACTTAGAATTTCATTACAAAATACAAAATGCCAATAAAGATAGTTAATAATAAGGGTTAATATACAAGTCATTCAGGATGGATTATTCCTTTATTTCATCTATGTTTGCCGAACTGGCTTTTTTCCCCAGCTGTAATTTCCCCTCTTTTAATTCCTGCTGTCAAACAGGAGCTGACTCCATGCACATAAGTTCGCAATTTCCATTTAACACGATTCTGACTGAAACGACCCTGCTGTCCTGCAGGGATAAGTGACCGCCAAACTGTGACACATCACACAGAAAGAATGACCCAGATTTGAAGAGACTAAAGGTTTTTTTTTGGCACAAAGCTGGAACAAGCGTACAGGCTGAAAGAGATTGTACCATACATGACAATGCTTCAGTACACAGTATAAATGAAAGAAACTCCATCATAAACAAAACGAATGAAATGCTGCTTTATTACCTCTCTGGAGCCACTGGCACTGCTGTAGTAGATTATAATAGTCATGGTGTAGTGTATGGAAGCAATCTGACAGCTGTGTCACACTGAAGTGTTAGTGAAGGTGTGTGTGGTCTGTGTAAGTGAGTGCATGGTGTGTGTTTAAGAATACACTACCTGCAATAATTTACTTCAAGACCAGGTTGGCAGGTTCTGACAAGGTTTCCATCCGACAGCCACGCCTCACACACACACACACTGTTCTCATAACACATGGCTCAGTTTGACTGAGAGTCATGTTTGGCGTACACATGAGGGTGATCAATATACCTGTATGTTCAGGTAATAGATAATACATTTTAAAAGTAGCACTGAGTCACTTTGCTTGAACAAAAAATCCCTGAAGGTCTGACATTCTGTACATTGATTTAATGTGCTTAGGTTGTTTGTTAGCAAACATTTTATGCTGTGTCTTTAAATTTTTATATTATATATTATATTATATTATATTATATTATATTTATTATGTAATACAGGGCAGAGCAATATGTAAGTCATAAAACCTAACAGGGCATCAATTTTTAGGAAAATAATCAATGACGTGGTGGTGTGATTAGGCAAAAAAAAACAACAAAAACAAGAAATGCAGCATGATATGCTACCGATGCATGCAAATAACAATGAAAATATCCTTATTTGAAATTTTCCTGTTATCAAGCAGTCCTTACATAAATTTTGCATAAACATTTCCTTATAGAACTTCATGAGATCAGTCATTATACACTTTCCTTTGCTAAACAATAAACATAATTTTTTTTTAATGCATTTCTTATTATGATACCTTCCATAGCCTTATGTGTAGATTATATGGAGGGTTTGCTGTATAAGTCCCTGTGAATGAGTTACAGCAGACTAACTAGCCTATAATGTATTCAAATTAGTACATTAATATAAACCTCAGAACTGAATTACAGCCAGAGCAACTGCTATAGAAAACACCTTCTGACCAATTGGATTTATATATAAAAAAATATTAATATTGGGATCAGATCATTTTGAAATCCATTCTCAGGGCTACAAAGCTGTACTGGTATTATCCATACCACAAAAATGTCTTGGGAAAGTTAAAGAAAGGTGTTGAGCAAAAGAGTTCGTCACACCAGCACTGTTCTGAGGTAGTAAGCTAACAGGATGAACAGGAACTAGACTGGACCTGTTCTGGTGGAGGAACCAGACAGACTGGTGAATGTGTCTGAGAACAAACAAATGAACACCTCTCGCCCATTACCTCTCAGTCCTCATACAAAAATATATAGGGTAGGGGTAAAAGAGACTATCTTAATGACACATGCCAAGGCAGCATTTCCCCTAGCTCTAGACATCAACTGTGGAAGGGCTGTTAATTGGCTGCTTAGTTGAATCAGGTGTTTTGGGTGCAGAGAAAACTCTAAAACACACTTGATTTTATAGTATAAGCTATACTACAAATTATGAATTATGATTATGAAAATGACTGGCTAGGCACCGGCTCTCCCGTGACTCTGCATAGGAATAAGCGGTTAAGATAATGGATGGATGGAAGCTACAGTTATAGAAGTGGAATGAATATATGGCTATAAACACACTATCTGGTGCCACCCAGATGAGCATGATTTCACTTTTGCCTCTGGTTCTTCTCAAGATTTCTATCTGTTGTGTTTGGTTTGCTCGTTAGTTATACATTTCAATGAAACACTTATATCCAGATTTCTGTGAAGCTGCTTTGTGACCATGTCCACTATTCAGTTAGTCCAGGATTCTCAAACTCAATCCACAAAGAGCTGTGTGGGTGCAGGTTTTTCTTCCAACCTGCTTGGTTGGAAGGAAAACCTGCACCAGTTTGAGACCCCTGAGTTAGACTGAACTGAAAGTGTTTAGGATCAGGGTTGGGAACCTGTAATCCAGTCTAACATGGCAAGTGAATAAATTATTCCTTTGAAACACAGTGCTTATTTTGTGCTTTTTCGAACTGTTTACGTTTCTAACATTTTTGTATTTTTATCATCATCATCATCATAGTCATCATCCCTTTTTAAAATTTTAGCTCAGTATATAGTACAGACAAAGAACAGCGTAGAGCGCCGACTAGTGCCGGAAACAAATAATAAATAAATTACGATTAAAATAATATTAACATCTTCTTATATTAAATGAAGTAAAGTCTAACAAAAAACATCCAGAAAATGAAAGCAGGAAAAAGAAAATGACTACGAATTTTGAGCAATCAGTTCGCAAGATTTCTTTCAGGCACTTTGCAGGACACCTGGACATTCCGGTCCTTTTGCCATTAAAACAATGTTGTCGCGGTTGTGACGTCCTCTTTTACCCGCTGTCAGAGGGACGATCGGGTGAGTTCTTCTGTTCTCTGAGACAATCCGCCGGAATGAATAAACATCCTTTAATAAAACTGCTCCAGGGTGTAATCCGGGAAATAAATATGAACATCTCGGTGTTTGTGTGTGTTTATTTCAGAGTTTTACGTCCAACATCCATCGCTAATCTACAATGGCCGAGGAAGGGTAAGCGTGACTGCTACACACTCGCATGAAACATGGAGAAAGGGGAAGGCAGTGCTTAGTTTACTTGAGCTAACTGGGAATGTTTCACAAGTAATATTTCTGGGATAGTTGATTTGGGCTTTATTAGCTGTTGCATGTGTTTTCTATACATATATGCATTTGGTTGTGTAGTTCCTCTTAGTGCCTTTTGTAGACCATCCATTATTATTATAACAGTTTTCCCAAACATTTGTCAACTCATTTCTTTTTAAATGATTAGCATTGGGACTTTTAAATATGTTTAGATTTTAATTGAAACCTTTTGATTAAATGCCAGAAGCCTGGATAACTCGGATGGTAGAGCATCAGTCTTTTTATTCTCAGGGTCCTGAGTTCAAGTATCTGCTGGGTTTGTAGCTCAGTGGTTAAAATGTTTGACTCCTAACCGGAACATTGAGTTCAGATCCCACTGCTGGATCTCCTTAAATGTGTATAATCCAAAATTTGACCCTACTAGATCTAGGTAAACCATGCTGCGTGTTGTAAGACTGCAGGTCTAAACTTGTGATTGTATGATTGCAACGTAAACCATTTCTGTGATATGGGTTCAGTCCACGGCTGCTGTGATGACTCTTTGGTCTTTAGTCGGATACCCCTTCACTCTCTTCATGAGTGAGACTTCCAGTCTGAGCATGCCACTGGACTGGACACCACAGCACCGTGTTATCACTATATATTTACATTTAGGCATTTGGCAGACACCCTTATCCAGAGTGACTTACATTTATCTTATTTATGTAGCTGAGGGTTAAGGGCCTTGCTCAGGGGCCCCGCGGTGGCATCTTGTTGGTGCTGGGGGCTTGAACCCCCAACCTTCTATACGCTAACCCAACACCTTAACCACTGAGCCACCCCTGCCCTTGTTTTCTTCTTGTAACGCTGTCCTGTTTGTGCACAGCATTGCTGCCGGAGGTGTGATGGATGTGAACACCGCCCTGCCCGAAGTGCTGAAGACCGCACTCATCCACGACGGACTCGCCCGTGGGATCCGGGAGGCCGCTAAAGCTCTGGATAAGTAAGATCCTCGGTTTTAGTCGTAAAACTTGTTTGAGCTGTGCCTGCGATGATAAATTGGCTCCCTCTACTGAAATGTCTGAGGAAAACTGCCACTTGTTACCCAATTTTTCTGAGGTGCTGCTGATTTAGTTCTAGACTGGTCAGGCTTTTAGAAGTTTGCCTCATTGCATGCATGCATGTGTTTTTTTTTTTCCTCCATCAGGCGCCAGGCTCACCTGTGTGTCCTCGCTGCCAACTGCGACGAGCCCATGTACGTCAAGCTGGTGGAGGCCCTGTGCGCAGAGCATCAGATCAACCTCATCAAGGTAAGAGTGCTCAGCTGCGCTCTTGTGCGTTCTCTACCCCACCTGGGTTGTGTGTCTGTGATGACAACGTGGCTCCCTCTACTGATTCCAGTGAGGAAATTGCCATTGTTACCCAATTGTTCCTGAGACACACTGATGGATTTGTTAAAAAAAATAATCTCGTGGCTGTAAAATTTCCCATAACGTACTTTGCTATCTGTGGGCTTGGGTGTATATACGGTGGCGGTGTTTTGAGCAAAGTTATCATGCATCTAGTGAGCTTTTTATCTTTTCAGAAAGCTTGATAGTACCACTTTCTTTCTTTTGAGTCTTTCACAGCCATAGATATTAAAATGCCGTTCAGCACCAAAGCCGGAACGTCGTTTTAGGATTTGTTCAGAATGATCACGGAGTGAAGAGAAACGTGAAGTGCCTTTTTAAAATGTGGTTAATAATTAACTTTGTGTGCAATGAAGGAAATTATTTTCTGTTTTTAAAAAAAAAAATCCCACAGTTTTGGAGGTTCGGTGAGTTCAATGGCCAGATGTACATTGTAAAAGCTGGCCAGTCAGGTTGTGAAAACATCTTTTGGTTTGATATTGAGGACGGCAGTGTGAACCAGGGCTAAAACATGACTGTTCTGCTTTTGTCTTCAAGACAACCGAACTAGGAGCATAAACGTGAGCAAATCCGCCTGTACTTTGGTCGAGGGATGGGGGATATGACCCGAACTATTTCAGTGCTTTTCTTATATTATACATGATGCACATCAGTCTCTTAGCAATATAACGTCTCTAAATAGTTTGCAAAAAATAAACATTTCAAATTGATGTTATTTTACTGTTAAGTATTAAGTCATTACATATAAATCAGCTGCTTCCAGCGAGTTTGTTTTTCTGATCTCAACCTTACATTAGATACACACAAGTGCATTGTGTCAGAGTTTATCACAATGGTTAAAACGGCATAAAAAAACCTCAAAGCCGCATGAAACGTTTAGAGGTTTCTCTGACAGAGTTTAGGCTTTCTGTGACTATTGGGTAAAATTCCTAATTATTATTGGGGATGAAATCCCTACACTTGTGTGCGGTTTAAATTCATAATGCACTGATCGATATTTAATGATGCTCCTGAATGTGAGACTGTTTGATTTAGTTGGCTCCATTCGATATGTCAAGTTTTCAGAATCTGCCACAGGACTGGTTGTTGTGTTGATCGTGTAGAGTTTTGGGTTAATCAGGTTTAAAGTCCCACGTTTGTATGAGTTACAGGTGAACTGAACGGTCAGACTTCTATCAGCCTTTAGAAGATGTGGGTGGTGGTGGTTGTTTAGAAGTTCAGTCTGAATTAAATGCTCTTGTTTTGTCCTTGCAGGTAGACGACAACAAGAAGCTTGGTGAGTGGGTTGGTCTGTGCAAGATCGACCGAGAGGGCAAACCCCGCAAGGTGGTGGGCTGCAGCTGCGTGGTGGTTAAGGTGAGTGAGATTTCAGTTCGATCCGGTTGGCACAAATGCAGATTCGCGTTAGCCAGGTCGAGTCCAGACACTGGCTTTCCGTGCCAGATGGCTGTTTATTGTTTTCTTGCTGGCGAGAGAGAACGAGCCTGGATCACGAGCCTCAAGATCCAAACGTGATCTCTGAGGTCCCCAGAAGGGCAACAAACTACTTTGTTTCAAATAATTAGATTAAAGAGCACAGCATAGTCAGCCTTTTGCTGTTGATGCATGACCCAGTGTATAAGCACAGTGTGAACATTAAAGCGCTTTTTTTTTTTTTTTTTTTTTTTTTTTTTTTTTTTTTTTTAGAATGTTTTTTTCCCGGCTGGAAATCACGTTTTTCCTATCTCATGCTCTCATTTTTTTCAATGCGTTTATTTGTAGCATTGTGTTAATTGGTTCAGTTGTCCCCCTCCATGGGGACATGTGGGTGGCTTAATTGTGTCATGGCGCATTATTGAGTAAAAACCAGAGGCTGGTGTTAAGCTTGCCAGCTGGACTTGTATTTAAAATGTACAAGGAATGTGACTGTTCTGGATTAAGTAGGAATTCTGAAATTTTCAACCTGAAAATGTGACCTAAAGAAAGTTTCGAACTTTTGAACTGAGCATTTGGTTGTGCTGTTTTGCCTGTCTGTTCTGCCAATATGGAAAGCCACAGGGGTCAAATTTCACGGTGCCATTGGGTCATGCTTGGTATATTTTCCAGCTTTTTTTTTTTTTTTTTTTGGCTAATCACATGTCTGGACACCTTGGGTATATTTTTATTCACTCAACCAAAACATTTTCTTCTGCAGGACTATGGCAAAGAGTCTCAAGCCAAGGACGTCATCGAGGAGTACTTCAAAGCAAAGAAATGAAGACCTGAATAAAAGCCTTTTTGAAGATAATTAATGTGAAGCCTCTTGATT
The DNA here is from genome assembly GCA_025674545.1 of Hassar affinis. Lineage (NCBI taxonomy): Eukaryota > Metazoa > Chordata > Actinopteri > Siluriformes > Doradidae > Hassar > Hassar affinis. The sequence continues at coordinate 3,892,515 of JAOVYV010000017.1, read as the reverse complement.
TAAAGAAACTTTTGATCTGGGTTTATATTGGATGAAAATCTGCTATTGAATGTATTATTCATGCAATTTTAATTTGTCTGACATTTTAATAGGAACTAATCTATATACTTGAAGATGCTGCATTTATAACATACATGATGTGTAGGGTTTATTGTTGGGGTAATGGGGTAATTGATGCATTGAACAGCTAGTCTGTATCTACATGGCTTGCTCTGCCAAATGTAGCTGCTTGATATGAAAGTACTGAACAATTCAGTTCATATTTCTGGAGACCTTATGGTTGCTAAATCTGGTACATTCTGCATTTTGCAAACCTGTGTTTCTAAGAAGCCTGCCTAATAGATAATACAGCACAACGTATGTATGGTGGATAGACCTCTTGATTAAACCATTTTTCTTGATTGTGCTGAAGATCGGTGTATAGTAGTTGAGGCTACTCTAGCCTGGGATGATGTATGCCCTGTAGGACTGACCTGAATTATAGTATGAGAAACTAAATCTTCCACCTGGAGGTTAGGTTCACGGATGCTATTTTATTTAGAATTATTTTCATATCATGCTAATGAACCTGTCCGGAGGATTCAATGGAGCAAATTCACTTTGGAAATGAACTGAGATTTCTGCTCTGTAGGTGGCAGACCTTTTTAGAGTCGATGGTAATAAATTGTCTGTCTAATGATCCTCAGCCCAAGCAGCATGCTGAGCAAAACCTCTAACTGGTTGAAGAGTGCCACAGGCCCTGTCCACATAGTGATGAAATTGATTGTTTTCTTTGAATTAAAATTTTTTTTCTGCATCCATACAATACTGAGAACTCAACCATGTGGATTCACAGAAATGCTGTATGGTGACAATGCTGTAGTATGTATACCAGTGCAGTAGGGGGCAGTGTAACTTTGTTACTCAAATATGCATTGAAGTTAAGACTCGTAGGTCCCCCATGGGATCTTGGAGGGAATGTTGCACAGTCCTCACGCTGATGATGTGCATTGAATTCTATTACTCGAGGCAGTGTTGCATGCCTTTCGTGTGAACCGATTCTTGCCAGCCGACGCTGCTCATGATCACCTGGAGTCTTTTTACGGCCACACTGCTGTCGTAAGTTTGAGGTTTTGCCAGAATTCTTGTAGTTACGGTACACCCTTAAAATGCTCATATGTGAAAATCCAAACTTTGCTTCTACCTCCAAAATGCTGCGCTTCATCTCACAAGCTCCAACTATTAAACTGTGTTGAAAATCACAACTTGCCATTCTCACAGAGGAAACGGCTCTAGAAGCTTCCATCGATGTCTATCGCTTGAAATACACACTGGCGGACACAACAGGTGATGTTGCTTTGTATGTATTTTGCATAGGCTCTAGTACCAGATTTTCTGGTACTTCAGTGTACATACACTTCCAAACACTGCCACAAGTCTGCATACAAAGACAGCTTGATAGTCTGCTATTGTTTCATCTTGTATTGGGGCAAAATGTAAATAGCCATGTCTATAAAGTGTGACTGTCATTGGGCTGAGTTTTAAACTTGTTTTCGCCGTTGTTGTGTGGACGGTCCCTTCAGTCTGCCTGGAGGTCAATAAATGTGAAGAATGTTGGCGTGTGAAGACCAAAGTCAGGAGACAATATCATCAGTGTGTAATTAGAGAGATAAAATATTTCAGAAATTGCATTCTGGAACATTTTTACATGGCATGGGTATGGCTAGTGAGGTGTTTTACAGGTGTTAGCTAGCTAGGATTGCCCAAGTTAGCTAGAGGTTTTAGTGAAGTAAGTAGTTGTGTGTGTGAACCTTGTGTGCAAGATTTAAAGGCCGTTACATGATGTTTCTAATGGCTGATTTTATTGGTATGTGTAGCAGGACGTACGTCCACATTTTATATGCCGTCCTTCTTTTTTGAAGTCTTTTCTGCACTGCTATGCAATGCTGTGCAGTTTTATTACCAAAGAGAAAACCATTAGTCTTCTTGCCAAGATCTTGCTCGGCTTTTTTTTATGTTGCAAAATGAACAGAAAACAAATGTGGACTATTCAATCTTTCATTTTCAGTCTGTTGTTCATCTACATACATTTTTAAAATGAACAAAAAAAAAAACCCCACACGAAACAGTTCATAAGGCACGACAAATTATACACATACTTCTTTGCCAAAAACTTACAAAAAGACCAAATGAAAAAAAAAATGCAAACACAGTCTTTAATGTTAAATTGAGTTCCTGTAAAATAATTTACATGAGTTATTCATTCATCTATGCTAAATTGTACAGGTCTATTGGTTTACTGTATAGCAGAGGAAGAAAACTGCGCTATGGGGATGAGGCTCCTCTGTATAGAGAGGACGTCAAACCTTAGGTAGGAGCAGTTTAGTTTGTCTTAGAAAAATGAAGATGCCACCGAGAAGCAGAGTGTATATAATGTAAGACCTTTTGTGAGTGCTTGATGAGCCCAGTTTTGAGCGTTAAAATCCCCGCTTGCCCCTTTCCCTAGACAGACCGAGTCTTTTTAAGACAGTGCAGAGTTATCTCAGAAGCCAGAGAAATCATAATTAAAAAGACAGAGGACACAAACCAACATAAAAGGAGACTGCAGTGTAATGTTGTTCTTAAATAGTTGTACAAAAAAGAGGCCTATGATACAGCTGTCGAGCGTTACAGGTACTCGAATTCCAGTGCTTGGTGGAGGGCGAGCAGGTCCGAGTGGCTGGATATTCGCCAGAACGGCATGTTGTGCTGTGAGGAGAGACAAAGGTACCAGTTAAACTGTGTTTGTGTTTTTGTGTTGGTGTGTGTGTGTGTGAGAGAGAGAGAGAGAGAGAGAGAGTGAGAGAAACCCTAAAAACTATTATTACTCCTACAGGCAGGTGACAAATTAAAGGAAAACCTAATAGACAGTGCTGTAGTAAGGTGCTGATCCACAACAAGCCACCAGTCTCTGATCCAGTCTCACACTGGACTGAGAAACACTTTCCAATTTCTCCCTCAGGTGGTGTTTGATTACAGGACTGTCTAACACATGGCTCCAGAATCTCCCTTATTTAAATTAAATGGGTTAAAATCTGGTGACTGTTAAGGCTCAGGGCATCTCATGGCATCTCTTTTACATCATTCTCACTCCCATCGGGATAGAAATGTTTCACGGTCAGTGTGAAAGCTTTGATTTTATTTCCAGTGACTCTACTCTCTAGGCTGACACGTCGACCCGAACCATGACGGAGATTATGATTAATACAGGAGGAATTCTGTCCGGAAAGTAATGAGAATGAAACGGGGATGGTGATTCAAAGTCAGTTAGAATGGTAGAACTTGCATTCTAACCTTCACAGTGCCCAGACATGTTGTTTTGTGAAACTGTGCTGACATTCCTCATTTGTTGGAACAAAGCAAGTGAGTTTGGAGCAAAACTTGGATCGTTTAACAAGAGAGCCCAATTTCCTGAGCAGAGTGATCACAGGAGATGAATCATGGATGTTTGAGGACGATTCTGAGACAGGAAGACACCTCGCCCAAACAAAGCTCGCATGAGCAAATCAAAAATCAGACAGCGTTTGTCTTTTTTTATTCTCAATGCATCATCGATTAAAACACGTTTGAAAGGCCACCACTTCGGCACAGTAAAGAATGATTTCAAGCACTGCTTGTGTGGGTTCATATTTTGGATCATATTTTGAAGGTTATAATATTGAATTATAATTTCTTTCAATAGATAATTCATTCTCATAACTTTCCAGACAGACTGCTTATGTTGCTGCCACCCCAACCACTCCCCACCCCCATCAGTATAACAAAATCATTTTCCTTTAATTCATCACCCTTTTGATTTGACAGAGTTGCCAGTGTTTTAGGTACATCTACCTCGTATATCCACTCAACCATCAGCATCCTGTGCTCTGAAACTGTGAGAACTGACACAAATTGTGTGTAGAAAAGATTAATTGTGCGCAGAGGCAAAAATGTTCTATGGTCAATAAAAATGTATCTCTATAGTAGGTGGTAGTACCTAATAAACCGGCAGCTCGGTGTGTGTCACATCCCCATATTACCGTTAACAATGGACAATGGACCTCATTTTCAAACTTTTTGTCAGCTAACTATGAATTAGTCCACATTTTATACTGTGGTATTACTTCTGGCCTATTTGAATAGCCAGTCTTATTTATTTAATGAATAGATTTGCTTTAAAAGGTTCGCTTTCTTTCACGTCAAAAACAAACAAACAAAGAAATCACGAATCCTTCATCAACTATTTTAACTTTACAAAGTAATCAGTTCCAGAAGTATGCATAGTTACTGTAATATATATAAATTACAAACACTCTCCGAAGATATGAATATTTTATCCAGTTTGATAAATGAGGCCCGATGGTTCATGCAGTCCTGTGCACATGTACAGTAGTTAAAGACAGTCATTCTATTATATATACACTGTAGGAATGTTTCAATATCTAGGCTATAATGAAGCCCATATTTGTGAAGCCCACTACTGTAACTAGAAACCCAACAGGCAGCTAATCCCACGATTACAGACAGGAAACGCTGAGAACGGCGACACTCTTAAGATATCCGCAATCAAATATCAATAAAGGGTTAATAAAAAGGTCACTGATGTGTGTATTATGAGGAACAATGCATTATTAAGGACAAAGAAAGTGCTGACAAATCCATTCTGTGTATTAGCAAAGCTAATTAGAAGAGTTAAAACTGTTTACAAACCCTTTATGAATATCAGCATGTAAACGTTTCTTATCAAACTCAGAAAAACAGCTGGGCAATTGCCAACAAGCATTTTTTTTTCCAGTACGGAGTTCGTTTTAGGTTAATCCTGAGTTTTTTTTTTTGTGGTTTGTTTTGATTTCATTTAGTCTACCGTTTGGCTCATATACTAAGGAATATATAGAGAAGTGAGCCAACCTGGCCTGAATTAAATAGACCCTTAAGAATGTGTTTTTTTTTGTCTGTTTAGGTTCTGCTCTGCCTTGATTTGGTCCAGAATTAACCCATGTTATGCTTCGTATTAAGTTTGACATTTTGAAAATTGGATGTCGTTTCTACATTCTTGGAAGGCTGTATTAAAACCCGTGCCCTGCTGAAAACATAGACGGCCCATAAAGGTTTGGCATTAAGGAGCTGTCTTTATCTTGTAAAAAAATATATATATAAAAATTGAAACCGACCATTGTCAGGTCATATCAGCTGAGACACTGAGTATGATTCATCAATATGTCACGTTTTTCATCCGGCGAAATGCAGTTACTTGTTTCTAAAATAGACTCTATGCCACTGTACAATGTAGACTCTATGTCATGTGCCACTTTCAATCTTATATGTAAATCTTATATTACAGAATGACTCTTTTTTTCAAAGAGTACCACTGTAAAGGAATGAGCAATTACAAATGAAGTGACAGAAACCTTCTTTTACTTTACTTTTACTGGCTTACAATCTATTTGACCTAGAATGTATCTGAGAATGTACTTAACTTAGAATGTATTTTTATAATATGTTTACATTTACGGCATTTGGCAGACACCCTTATCCAGAGTGACTTACATTGATCTCATTTATACAGTGGAGCAGCTGAGGGTTAAGGGCCTTGCTCAGGGGCCCAGCAGTGGCAGCTTGATGGTGCTGGGATTTGAACTCATGATCAGTAATCCAACATCTAAACCACTGAGCTACACTGCCCCATATTTGACTTAGAATGTATTTTTAAAATCTATTTGAATTAAAATGTATTATTAGACTTAATGTGACCTAGAATGTATTTGACTTTAAATATATTTGTGACTTAGAATGTATTCATAGAATATATATTTCACTTAGAATGTATTCATAGAATATATATTTCACTTAGAATGTATTCATAGAATATATATTTCTCTTAGAATGTATTTATAGAATATATATTTCTCTTAGAATGTATTTATAGAATATATATTTCACTTAGAATGTATTCATAGAATATATATTTCTCTTAGAATGTATTTATAGAATATATATTT
>JAOVYV010000017.1:3794817-3808323 GCA_025674545.1 Hassar affinis | reverse complement strand
CTACACCATACTAATAAATTATTGTGGTCTAAAATGACAGGTGTTTCAGTTTCATTGTCTAACCCCTGTATATATATCTGTCACCATGGTGAACTATATATATATTAATATGCTCATTATAATAAATGATCTTTTCTGTAGTAAAAGCTAGTTCACTGGGACTTTATGCAAATGTTCCACATAAGGCTAATGGTTGTGAGTTCCACTGTGCCACATCCTTGAGTTAGACCCTTAACCCTCAACTGCTCAGCTGGAGAAAAGCATCAACCAAATGAAGTAAATCATTATACTGTAGCTTCTATAAGGTAAGTGATAACAGGATTGAACTGGAGATCCCCAGGACTACAAGATGACTACAAGTGTTATCTACTGCGCCATACTGCTGGATGGTTAGCAGCTTTTATTAATGTTGAATCTTTTCGGAAAGGGAAATGTTTTGTTTTAGGGCTCTACTCAAACCTCAGAAGGCTTCCCGCATTTCTTCTGTTTCTTCTGCAGTTTGTATGTGAGCTTTGGAACATTGCAGCTGAGATGTGTTTTCCAGGTTGTCTCTGTTCTTCATTAACTTTACAGTGTTTAGCAGATTCCCTAATCCAGACTGATTTACAGAAGATATCTGCAGTTTCCATCAAAAACATCCGCATTCTAGTTCAATAGGACACGGTCTAAGAATACCATTGAGCTAAACTCTGTTGGAGAGAAGTTCAGACAGCAAGAAGCATTTTTTTAAAAAAGCTACCTCTTTCTGCTATTAGTCCAAATACTTATTATTTCCCAGTTCCTGGTTTCTAGTCCTTGTCTCCAAGCTATTCTGTTGTTTTTTTGGCTTTGGTCTTCAGATGCCTAAGAAATTGAAGAAAAGAAAGAAAAGATAAGGGAACCTGTTTCACATACCACAAAATGCTCAATACCTATAAAAAACTATGTGTCAGTGGAATTAAAGTTGTAATGCGCTGTGGCATCCATAAATTATGAAGAAAAGTAGTGGAATGTTTGAAAGTTTTTTTTTTCACAACACTGTATCTAATGACTCGTCTGTAAGAATACTCCTACACTGGAAATATAATAAGATTAGATTCCCGTGCAATGTGAAGTCGAGCTGAATAAGAGAGTGGTTTGTTTAAGTGATTCTCTTTTAGTGATATATAAATTAGAACGAAACTGCTCCGTAATCCCAAATTAATGAAAGTGGCCCAGTCCCCCCTTCCCACACAGCATACCAGTTTATGGCTTTAAGTGATAAGCAGTGTAAAGCAGAGGATTAAATCGAGCTATAGGATGCCTGTGGACTTGGGGAAGTCTCAGTCCAACACACCTGAGGACATCCACAAGGACATCGGGGTTCTGAAAAATGTAACGCTGAAGTCAAGTTTTGGTTGTGATGTTGATGGACAGAAGATCCTTCATATCCTTTATATCACATGGCCTACATGGTACTTCCTGGTTTTCTACAGTTCCTCCTTCCTATATATCAGACTCAAGTTGATCAACCAGAGAGCAGACACTTTGAATTTTACGCCAAATAAAATAATAATGTGGTGACCACTGGATCCTGGATCTAGGGAATGGCCGAGCACTTTGGTGATTAGGGGTGGTGCTATCCTTAGCTCCCAGAATGCTTTGCAGATAGGACTGAGAAGTCTCACATACCATGGACAGAATGTGTGTGTGAGACCACCTTCCTTATTCCCCCCTTGTCTTTAGTCTTCTGCCCTGGGTCTGTCACGTTGGTGTTAGAAGTCTGCAGGTGGAAGGTCTGCAGGTGGAGCAACAAGAGGTAGTCATCACACAAAGCTTCCAAGCCCTTATGGACTAGCAGCAGAGAGTTCGGGCTCCCTGGTGGTAGCACCCCGCTCTCCCTTGGGCGAAACAACCACCCCTGGAGGAGCTGAACATGCAACACTGGGGCAGTTGGAGGTATCCGATAGGCCGGGAGGGACCCCACTGAGTTGAGAACAATGCAGCTTCCTTGGAGTGAAGTTGCAGGTGCTGGTGCTGAATATGCTGAATACACAGGAACTGAATACTCAGTGCCAGTGTTGGCGCACAGGCAGCAAGGGCCTCAGATGACCCCAACATGTGTTCAAAGAGAGGCTGCTAACTCAAGGTGTCTCCACAGCAGTGCTGATGTCCTGAGCTGGACACTGTGGGATGTGAAGATTTACAGTGAGATCGTGGAGCTGGAGGCATGGGCCACTTGGCTGTGTCAAAGACTGGGCAGCAGTGCCAGCAATATTTCTACTAGCCAGGCTACTGGACTGGACTTGCACCTGGGAATGACAGTGTGGTTGTGTAACCTGTGCTCAGAAAAAGGATCATTGGACTATTGTGGTCGTCCACCAGGACTTATGGACTTAATGCACAGTAAGCCTAAGGGCTGGTGGAGACCCTGGCATGAACAACAGTTTCTGGTACAGTACCAGGACTTTACTTAACTGTTTGAGACACCAGGATGATTGACCCTTGGGGGTATGTGGAGATCTCCACTGGATCTATGGAGTGGATGAGCACTTTGGTAGAACTGAGAAATGTCACCTACCATGGACAAGATGTGTGTTGGTGTGTGTGTGAGACCACCCTTCCTAGTCCTCCATTGTCTTCAGCCTTCTCGTCTGGTTCTGTCAAGTTGTTGTTCCTAACAAAGTGACAGGTTGTTGAAAAAAAAGGGTGTGGAAAAAGCCTCATTCACATCACCTTTCACTGCTAAAGTCCCAATTAAATTAAAACCACCAACCTTAAATAGATTAAAAAAAAAAACATGATTTGTCTGTCATTTGAACAGTCGATGTAAACATTTCCAGATAAAAATCCATTCTTTTCTTTTTGTTACCAGATCAGATTCAGTGCTTTTTTATACCGATCCTGGGTATCAGATCTGTGACATCTCCAGCAAATACATTACTATGAAGCTATCGTTAACACAGATTCTTTAGTGTTGGTTATCCGCACAGAAGACACGTGACTGCTACGCAGTTCCCAATTCACTACCACAGGGACACTAGATGACTTACAGACATGTCCCCATGCCATTATCTTCCCAACAGAGTCCCAACAGACTACCTCTATCTGCTAAATAAAAAACTAAATGGCATTAGATTTATGCCTCACAGGTAAATACATTTACAGTGCATCAGAAATCTTTAATCTTAAATGTCAGGTATATAACAGACCCAGAGTCTTCTCTCCATTCACAAATAAATCACAATCATCAATAATATCATAATAAGCTTCTGGATATATTTGTATTATAAGTTAATGTATGACTTGTGCATCTTTGCCTCGTGTATTCTAACTCTTAGCTTGTACTCTCAAATGTCTGGAGTAAAATAAAACTAGTTGTTACTACATTATTCATGACTTTGATGGTAGGAGTGCGTTTATTGTTCCCCTTCGTTTTTACTTATTCCTTATTATTTCCATATTATTACTGTATTAGTTTTTAAAACTATTTAACACTGTACAGTTCTGTCTTTATTATTTATAGAGGGGAGGACTGATGTTTATGCCTAATACAGTACGTGCATATTTCTGGCATGTCCAATAAAAACCTGTTGGTTATTGTCACTCATTTGCTCTCGATTAAAGTTATAGTTTTCACTGTGTCTTCCTGGCTACATAGACTAGAAGCTATGATGGAAGTGTTATGAAGTGTTTAAAATTAGTTTACATTTTTTTTCATAGATATAAGGCAATACCTTTTACCTTGCAGTACTTTCCCTAGAAACCATATGTCTGTTTGCCTTTACTTCTGATGAAATATGTCAGATGTGATTCAGGAAGTACATTTCATTCCGCATGCACACGCATGGCCAACAATGTCAATACCAGCGGTAAAGCCACGAGAGCTGATACGGACTGATTAGCCAAGCAAGAAATAAAAATATCTGCAAGAAATATAACAAAGAATGACAAGGAATATGTTGATGCCTGACTTCAATAGACACAGACTCTTTGAGACATAGAGTCTCTTTGGGTGAGTTTTTTTTTTCATCTCAGCAGACTTGCATATAGTTAACGTGATAAATCTGCTAGTTGCCATGACCACCCTTACACAAACACTTTCTATAAGTTGGGCATCAGAATAAAGATATAATGAACCTGCCCTAATGTGGGTCAAACCCTCAAAAAGCCTGGGACTAAATGTTTGTTTTGGTCTCCAATTTGAGCTTTTAAGCTAATTAGAGCCATAAATAAACTAAAATTGGCAGAATAAATACGTCAAATGAATGAACTTTCCATCCATAAAAAAATACTTGAGGCTCCCTAGGGGTTTATCTCCCCTTATTCAAAGTCACAAATGGTTCAGTCTCAGTGGATGTTATAAGCCATTTTGGGGGCCATTGGTTCTCCTGAGCCCTTGGTGTAAACCTAAGACATAAATATTGCCATTTGAAGCCTTGTACAGTATGTTACAGTGCCATATTCAGGGCCACATTATGGTGTTTACATTTGCGGTTTACATTAGTTTGAGCAACCAGGACAGTTTTATAGACATTTCTGTAGAAAGGACAAACTACATGCAACGTGAATTGAGGAGGGCTGAACAGTCAAGTGAACTCATGGTATAGATCCAGGTGATAGCGTATCACCTGGGAGTCGAGGCTTTGCGGAGGAGGAGGAGGAGGCCCTGTTCCCAGCTCACGGCAGCCGCCTGCTGCTGCTGCTGCTGCTGCGTGTAACTCGAGCTCTTAGCCGACTGTCAGAAATAAAAAATCATTTGTCCAGTGCGAGCGCGGGGTCTGATTAAATATTCATTGCAGGAGGGAGACTCTAGATCCGGTGTCGCATGTAAAGTGATCCTGACCGCTCCCGGAAGGGCGTCGTGGCCTCACAGATGGACAAATGGAGAACAAAAGTTGGAAGATGGGCTCTGGAGGTCTTGTTGAAAGACTGATGCAGGGTAATGAGCCCTGCTGTCCAAAATAGAATGAAATACATCACGGCTGTATAGACAGAGCTTTGCGTATAGTTTATAACTATATTTCTAATTCCCAGTACCCTTTCATTGTGCAGAATCTGTGCATCAGCACCTATTCTTTTGGATGGACTTAAAGGAAATGTCCACTCTGCATTTTAAGTGTTATAATTAACCTGTGGTCATCCATGCTTTATTTTGTAATGAATTTAAACTATGTCCATTGACATGTTAGTCTGTTTTCACTTTGGGTGATAGTTTCCATTCAGCTATCAGGGCATTGTGGTGCAGACGGATTTAGATAATCTACAGAGCGATGGAGCAGCACTTTAATCCTTCATTTTGTTCAGCTTTCTCGCCTCCTCATTTGTACCGTCTGCCCAAACTTTCATGCTGCTCTCACTGCCAATGACATTCTACTCCTCATTTCGTAGGTGTCTAATTAGTTGTGCCAAGTCTCTGCTGTGAGATTGCTGCAATGTTTTTCTTTCCTACAACATTTAATACCATTGTAACTGAAACACAAGAAATTTCACGCTTTGACATCAGCACAGGGGAAAAGCAACCGATTACTTCTGACAGGAAATCAGGAAAATACAGCACCAGCCAGCAAAATAACACCAGAATCACCGAACACATCAGTGGCATTTTCTGTATGAGCTGTTAGTGGAGAAACGAGATAAATCTAAAATGTGCTGTGCAAGAACAAGAATCCAGTAAAAAGACTGGGTAAAGCTGAACTATGACATCAGATTGAGGTTAATGGTAACATTTAAATGAAACTGTCATTTGGGCTAGAATTTTGTTGACTGCATCCAAATGTCTCAAATGTCAAATATTTTCAACAAATCGTCAAGCATGTTTAATGTTGTAAACTACCCAAAAGCCTACCTGGTTAGAACCAAGCCATGGCTCAGGAGAGTTGGAGGAAGAGAAGATGCATAATATAACAACAAAAATCCATCTTGAAATAGGCAGTGCACTGTATTTTGCCATTGGCTAGCAGTCCAGTTCCACTGAATGGTTTAATGGGAATGAAAAGGATTTAAATCATATGCTAGAGCTTTCACAGTCAAACAATCTCAACCTAACTGAACACCTGTGGGAGTTTTTGGAGTGATTATGTTAGGGCTCTCCATCACCAATATCATCAATCTTCGGAAGAATAGTGTTCATTACTCCAGTACGGTCCCAGAGTGTTGTAGAATTGAAACCAATATGATATGAAGCTGTTCTAGTGATTAGTGGCTGAGCAACATAATAACACACTTTATGCTGTTTTTTTTAAATCACTTATATTTTGATAATATGAGCTTTTTAGATGTTGGACATTGGACATTTGGACATTTGGTCATATTTCCAACAACCATTTCATCACAATATACATTTTTATGACCACTGCAATACTCATGATAGTCATATAGTTTTTGTCAAAGTTTCTTCTTTTTCTTCACCAATTATTGGTCAACCATATCATATATTTAGACTTCACCAGTCCACATAAAACTTGGTGTGGTTATAGCCCAACATGCCTGAAATGGAATATAACCTTTGTGTTTCCCCTTCAAGCTAGCACCCCCTTCAGTTGGGTAGGCTCAAAGCACTTTTTGCACAATAGACTGAAATCTGTTTGTCAAATTCAATTTTCAAAAGCAAAATATTTGGCATTTCACTAACCAATATATTGTGATGTAAAGGCTCAAATGTCATGAAATTTCACATCCTGCACCACAGACACATTCCTTAGATGTACACCAAATTTCATGAATTATTGTCCATAGGGTGCACTGCAACTGATACATTTCAATATCTCAAGATCTGCTTAAGCAGCATGCTTTTTGGTATGCTTAATTTAGTTCATTCTTGCACTTTATCTCACTTTATGTGGCAGTCATATTCTACAAAGATATATGCTATGTGTAATGTCTTATTTATCATTTTTTTGACTACCCAAATGGCCAATAAGACAAATACACTATATAAATCCAAGCAATTTTGTTTATGCCGGTGACCTAACACTAGAGGGCTGCAGCGGTGTGGCATTCACGATAGGGGACCTTCATTTACCAGGTCCCCTGGTGCCAATCAAGATCGACAAGAGACACCTGCCCACCAGCCTATTTAAAGGTTTTTTTGAGCGGTGCCTCTTGTTGCACATTTATCTGGTAATTTTTAGTGCTATGGCGTGAGGTAAGCTAGGGTCAGAACTGGTAATGTCGGGCCTCATAGAGGGTTGGCGATGGGGGTTATCCCCGAGGTAATAACAATTGCTAGGGCTGGTGCTCACGCTCCCTTGGAGCAACACTCCAGCCTATCTCTGGCTGCCTAGGGCTCACGCTCATTCTCTATTGAGCTTCACTTCTTTGTTACAAGGGGCTCTGCTGAGGCACCCCACTTTTCTTTTTATTTATCTCTGTAGTTATCAGAAATATATCTCTTTGATTTGAGTCCGCTATACACGCCTCACTAGCACATTTATTATAATTAAGTATTCAACTTATTTCTTTATTATCGTATATATTCCTATCTTATTTTTTCCTGGGGTTACATCTATATATATTTATTTCTCCACTATTAATAAATATATATTTATTTAACCCTGTTTTTTCCACGTCCCTTCTTTATTTTTCAGCTGGGCTGAGAGATAACAGCTCAGCCTTCCCTGCATTTGGGTCCGTTTTTTCCCGTCCCTGTAACAATTTCAGTCTCTCTTTGAGGGAAAATACATCAGTGCCAAATTGGTTTTGGTTTGGTGTTGAATCAGTAGTGGATATACAGCACTGAAAGGTATGTTGATCCAGGTACACGTGCTCCATTTGCAGAATTACAGAAAGACCACTAGTAGAATTAAAAACATGAAAGCTAGTATAAAGTTTGGATTTTTATTCGTTTCAGGTGAAAATGAAAAAAAAGACAGAAGTTTATTTTTTTAATACTGATTGCCTATCATTCAGGAGTTATTCCTTTTTCCTTTTCATTTGTACGTCTTGCACAATATTTCACTTCTTTGTCTTCTTTCCCACCATCTCTCACGCTGTCTTTCCTCTCTTTCTCTCTCTCTCTCTGTCTCTTTCTCTCTCTCTGTTTGCTTAGTTTGACCTTCACCATCTGTTTTAAATAAGAGCAGTGCTCACTTTTGTTTAAAAAAAAAAATAAAAATCAGACATTCTCTCTCCGTTGCTCAGCCCAAACAGTCCAATCTCAGAACCCCAAGCCGAAGATGGAAGACTCAGCTGTTCCCAATTACCGCTGAAATCCCCCTCATACACATACACACACTTTGCTGAGGCACATGCACTGTATGCCCACACACATACTCACACATACACACACTCCCGCTGCCTTTGTGGAGGACCAGGTTGGGGACACCATGGAATATCAGAAGACTGGAAAGAGGAAAGAGAAGAAAACACTCAAGTTAAGCAATGACAATGTCAGAGGATGAAAAGAGACAGGTGTCCCACAATCATCAGTTATAGCAAGACAAAGATCGAGGGTATACGTAGATTTCCCTCTCTTTCTTTCTTTCTCTCTCTCTCTGTCTCTCTCTCCTGTTATCTTAATGCTGATAGCAATACTATTGTCAGTCAATCAATAAGCACATCCATATTTACTTACACAGTCACATTACAGAAATATTTCACTTACAAAATATAATTGTGTTCTGCATCTAACTATTTACCCAATGATACCTTGCATTATTGATAATAATAATAATAATAATAATAAATAATAATAATCAATAATAACAAATAATAACAACAACAATAATAATAATAATAAATTATTAACATTATTAACATGATTATTAAGAATATTATTAAATTATACATAAATAATACATATTTTCTTGCACCAATGGTTATAATACTTAAAATACACATGCATGTAATATTAATTTACTAAAATAGTGTATTGAATATTACATTGTTTAAATGTCCAAGAATGTTAAAAAAACTTTACCCTTATTACAAAAAAAATCCCACAATCAATGAATATGCATAAACACATAAAAATGCATAGAGCTGCATTGTGATAATGTCCATTGTTAAAAGTACTATACTGTGCAAATAACATTTAATTGAATGCAACATGCAAAATGGAAATTCTGCCATCTACTTATATAGCAAAGAACCCAGATTTCCAGCTAGTTAAGTGAATAGTAGAAAATATAGATACTGCTACTACTACTACTACTACTGCCTTTGTCCTAATAAATAATCATTTTCACTGTAGTAATAGTAAAGTCATGGAGAATGTTATAGCAGACATCCAACATAATCTAAACTTTATGATTCAATTCTGCTCATGTTTAATGATACGATACAGTGACCATTTCTGTAAGGAGGTGTTTCATTTATGGAAGGAGTCTCCAGTGTCAGTGCTTTGTACGGTACATTTCCTGACACAGGAGACTCATCAGGATGAAGGATGTGACATTTTTTTCAAGAGAATGCGAGAGTAGAAGCTAATACAATAGAAGCTATAAGTGTTCTTTATTGTTCTTTAATCCCCAAAGAAAATGTTATTATTGGCTAATTGTTGTTGCTGTGCTATAAGATGAATAAAAGACTTTATGAGAAAGGACTATTTTTTTATTTATTTTATTTTATTTTATTTTAAATATATAAAAGAAACTAGGTGTAAAAATAGTGCAGTGTAGCCCAGTAGTTAAGAGGCTGGACTACTAACCAGAAGGTTGTGAGTTCAAATCCCAGCACAACCAAACTGCCACTGTTGGGCCCCTGAGCAAGGCCCTTAACCCTCAACTGTAAATGTGTAAATGAGATAAAAGTAAGTCGCTCTGGATAAGGGTGTTTGCCAAATGCCATAAATGTAAACGTACAAATAGACCTGGTTATATAAATATATTCATAATCAGTATTTAGAGAGCACCTAAATCATCTAGAAATGCAAATGAGGAGAATAAATGAGGATAACAGAGGAAGAAAGCGGAAGAGAGAGACGTACAGGCAGGAGTTTAATCGTATATAAAACACTAGTTCTTCTCAAAGACTTCAGAGGGAGGTCCCCTTCCTACCCCACCCCACAATCAATAATTACCCCCACCTGGGCAAACATTTCACACCTCATAAACTCTCACTTTCCGTCACACACAAACGCATATACACACACTCTGCTAATATTTGCCTTGTGTGATCTACTAAAACATCTCAAGACCCTTCACATCTGACAAGGTTTATAAGAATTAGCCATAATCCAGCCATGCACACTTATTTAATTAGGGAGTGTGTGTGTTAGACAGCCACTGATATGGTGTGTATCTGTCAGTATATGTGTGTGTGAGATTGAGACATTGAGTAAGTGACTGTGTGTGTGTGCGTGTGTGTGTGTGTGTGAAGACCTGCTGGCCCCTGTTTGAAATTTACAGCTCTATGTTCAGGGTGCAGATGGCGGCCAGAGAGAAGGCGAGAAGGCGGTGCTGCTCTCACGTTCACTCTTGTGGAAGCAATTAAACTCTCACTTCAGATGGCACTACACACACGCACACAGATACACTCACCACATGTTTATACACACACAAACATATATATATACAGTATATACACATATAAATTATACAATATACTAGTACATTAATGTCAAAATTATGCATATAGCACACCTAACATTTGGGTAAATGTTCCTCAGCAAACTGCACCTTGACCAGTTGCTTTTAGAATTCTGGTTGGATAGTTGCCCACTCTTCTTGGCAGAAATTGGTTAAGATCAGTTAAATGTCTTGGTTTCCTGCCACAAACCTGACTTTTAATCACAGTCCACATATTTTCAACAGGGTTGAGTTCAGGAATTTGGGAAGGCCATTCAAAAGCTTAAAGTCAGCCTGCTCTATCCATTCCACAACCAGCTTTGATGTGTGTTTGGGGTCATTGTCTTGTTGGAACACCCAACTGTGAAACATCCAAGTTTCAACCATCCAGCTGATGATTTGAGGTTATACTAAAGAATTCTGAGGTAGTCTTCTACTGGCAGCAAGAGCATGATGCTACCACCACCATGCTTAACAGTCAGTAATGCATACTTAGAGTTGAATGCCTCACATTTCCTCCTCCAACATACATCTGGTCATTGTGGGACAACAACTCCATCTTGGTCTCGCCATTGTCTGACCATAAAACCTTTATCCAGAAAGCCGTAAACTGTAGTTGATCTTAAAGGTGTCGATTTTGGAGCAGGAGTATCTTTCTTGGACAGCAGCCTCTCAGTCCATGGTGGTGTAAAACTTGCTTGGCTGTAGACAGTGACACTGGTGTTCCAGCAGCTTCTATTTCATGGTAAGCCTGTGCCTTGGTGGTTGTTGGGTTGTTCCTGACCATCTGAACCAATTTCTTCTCAGATAAGCATGACAGTTTGGGTCTTTTTCCAAACCTTGACAAAGTGGCTCCACCTCCCAATAACTTAAGCACGTACTTACACACGATTGTTTGAACTGATGATCTTGGAATCTGCAGTTAATTAGAAATGGCTCCAAGAGACATTCCTGACTTGTGTAAATCTTTGATCATCTTTCTCAGATCTGTACTGAGCTCCTTGGACTTTCTCATTGTCCTCTGCGTTGGTCAAGTCAATAAGTGCTATCAAACAAACACTTTTTATGTGGGCACAGAGATGCTACCAGCTGTAGTCAATCATAATCACTAACAGGAAGTTAAGAGGCCTTGGATTGGGCACTGGGCAAGTTGGAAAATTGGAACTTTCAGCATCACTGAAATAATAATCTAAGTGGGTATAATGTATTTATAATTTTCGTGTTTTTTTTCCTATTAAAGCTGCATGCTGTACACTCATTCTGATTAAAAAAGAACAGTTCAAAGAAATAACTGGAAGCTCAATACTGCCATGACATTCACGTCAATGATGTGTGTATGTGAACTTCCATTTGTTTTTGTGCTCAGCCTCCAAAATGATTTTTTCCATCAAGATTCATCAGAATAAAAGAGGATGGCTGCATAAAAATAAAAAGAGCCTCCAAACTCATTGTAAAATATAGTGATATCATTTACTTCGTCCTTTATAGCTGCATGTTCTTTTGAAGATACATAGCATAATCTTAATTAAAAAAAAAATAGAACTTCTTCCGGGAAGTTATGATCAGGCTGTAAACCAATCTGTCACGACGAAAATCACTTCAAACATGCATCTGAATCGATAAATGGCTCTGGGACACAAAATCAATGTTTTGCTACATTGTTCATCTCAGTCTCCGGATTTGACCCCTATGGACAAGCCACATGCACAAATCCAAGAATATACAGTAGCTGACAGTTCTACAGTTCTGCCATTGATTATTGGACATGTGCACACTCTAACTTGGGTAGATATTACCATAAAAAACTGAATCCAGTTATTCTCTTATTATTTAAATTTGTTTGGTGTGCCAATCATTCTGAAACCAGCTGGAAATGCACTGACACAGTAAATAAAAAAAAATGGGGATGAACCTTTATAAATAAAATATTTTATTATAAAATATTTTATCTTAAAATACTTATTACATTAAATATTACATACTTATTAATACATAATACTTGAATAAAATATTTACTAATATTAACATTTGAATTAAATATTAACAATAATGAAAAATATTATTTTGATTAATTAAGTGTATATCAGTAAAAATCAACTACATATTATGAAATATTTAAGTGAAATATTTGTGACTATTTTAATGAAAAAACAACCAAAAAAAATGGAAAATACTTTAATATTAGCAATATATATATATTATAATATACTGCTAATAATATATAGTATACTGCTAATAATATTATATAATACTAGCAGTGACTAAAAGTTGATTAGCTGTAAGCTTAATGTATCATCTGCTTTTAATAAATAATAATTTATTATTATTATTAAATTGCCAGTCATACTAAAGATTGTTCTTTTGTAAAATGCCTATATACCTATATACCTATATGCCTATATGCCTATATTTGTAAAATGCCTGTTGTTCATAGTCCTTTACCAAAATGTAATACACTATATATACTCTACCTGCTCTTTATTTACTACATAAAATGCAAGATTAACACGATATAATAAAGTATAA
Source organism: Hassar affinis (assembly GCA_025674545.1). Classification (NCBI taxonomy): domain Eukaryota; kingdom Metazoa; phylum Chordata; class Actinopteri; order Siluriformes; family Doradidae; genus Hassar; species Hassar affinis. The sequence continues at coordinate 3,795,331 of JAOVYV010000017.1, read as the reverse complement.
AAATATAGCATAACAAGCATGTTCAAGTATGATTCTTGTGTATATGTACATGTAAATCTTTGTGGTATGAAGCTTGTTACGAAGCTGTCAAAGCTAAAATGAAGCCTGAGCAGAAGAGACAAGCTCTGACTGTGATCACACTGCCTCACAGTGCTTATTGGGTGTAATACACAACCATGAATATAGTTCATGTTGAAGAGGAGAGATGTGCTTCTGTCCTGTGACGCCCCCCTCTGGATCAGTCTGGATAGATCAGGCACTTAGAAGCCTCAGAAGTCACTCAGCAGAGAGGATACATGTCTTATTCAGGGCCTGGAACATTTCCAAAGCTGGGGTTAAGATCCATTGATAGGAAATAAAATAATACATTTATGTTCTGATGATCTGAAACCAATAGCCTCAGGGGACTGGCAACGAAAGGAGTGAACAGTGCAGGGCAGTGGCGGATGCTGGTCTTTCAAGGAGGGGAAGCTCAATTTCGGCCTACATCATAAAATGTGTGGGTTTATCTATA
>JAOVYV010000017.1:3784436-3794717 GCA_025674545.1 Hassar affinis | reverse complement strand
TTTTTTGTTCATCCATTAGTCCAAACATTGAGGTATTTTTATCCATAATTTTCTTGTTCTCTGTCCATGCAAACATTACATTTACATGGCCTTCAGATCTGGCATGATAACAGAAACCACTATCTTTCATTGTAGCCTTTTTCCAGTTACGATAACCCTCTAATGAGGTGAAAACAGTCCTTGGAGCATCGGGGAGGGAAAAATGTCTAGCAAAACAGTAAGCTGCATCTTTAGATTGTGAGTATTCTAACCAGGGATGAGATTTGTACAAGTCACTGAGGAAGCTTCTTCTGGCACTTCCCTGGAGGATCTTGGGGAAACTCTCTCGCACTGGCTGTACTGGCACATCACACCTGGACTTGGATATATCTAGAAGATGGGGGAGAGGAAAGATTCAAACTGCATTACATCTGAACTAATTATACAATATAACAAATAATAAAAACAACATCACTTTGTAACGGTCATGGATTAGTTATAACCACCAAACAATGTTAAGACACTAATATTTTAAGCTGGGAGAGTATTTTTAGGTTAGTTTGTTTAATTTTGGAATTTAAACTGAGCAATAGAGCTAAAATACATTGTACACAAAATATTAAAACTCTGTCCCCATCTTATCACACTTTCACATTTACGAGTTTTCTCAATTATTCATATTTATTAGAAGAAATCTAAGCAATGTACTTTAAATACACCTTAGAGCGAAATGTCTGTTTTGTTCTTATTTATATGTAATTTAGTATAATATGCAGCAACAATTACCATACCATGTGGACCAGCTCGACTGGAGACCATTGGTGATTTCTCAGGCATTCTTCTTTCCCCTTGACTGTCTGAGCCCTGCATGTTATCTTGTCTCATGCTTTCTCCCTCCTCATATTGGTGATGCTCCTTCCACCTTATCCTTCTCTTCTCTCTCTCCTTCCACCTTATCCTTCTGTTCTCTCTCTCCTTCAACCTTATCCTTCTCTTCTCTCTCTCCTTCAACCTTATCCTTCTTTTCTCTCTCCTTCCACCTTATCCTTCTCTTCTCTCTCCTTCCACCTTATCCTTCTCTTCTCTCTCCTTCAACCTTATCCTTCTTTTCTCTCTCTCCTTCCACCTTATCCTTCTCTTCTCTCTCCTTCCACCTTATTCTTCTTTTCTCTCTCTCCTTCCACCTTATTCTTCTTTTCTCTTTCTCCTTCCACCTCATCTTCGTTTACCTTGCTGTTTTTCAGTTTCTATTTCTGTCGCCTTTCTCTTTGGTGAGAAAAAACTAATTAATATTACCTTTCCTCTTCATTTCTGTAAGATTCACATGAAACTTTATAATGTTTTCCTTGACAGACATTGAATCAGTATTAGCTTAGCCTACTTTACACAGAACTAACGTCAGACCCAGCTAAATTGACATGTATAGCGAAATAACGTTATTCAACCTGATTTATATAATCTCAAAATCAGCATCACGATACTACTAACAATGTGCTTTCACTGTAATTAAATTTTTTGATATATAGTTAATCACTTTTCTCCCGTGTCTCTTTTCCTCACGACTCTTTGCTCCGTCGCTTCGCGCCAATTCGCGTTTTTTTCTCCAGACAAATCAGTCTCTTGCCGGTCTGACGTAATCTCGTGCTGCGTTCACTGCAGTCGGACATTGGAGATTTGCGCTCGTAAATGTCAAATTGGCCATAACTTTTCTTTTAATTCGTTGCTGCCAACTGGGGTGGCAGCAGGGGTGGCAAGGCTTCTTTTTAGGGTGGCATTTGCCAGCCTATGCCACCCCAGTAGATCCGCCCATGCATACGCGCAATTTTCGTGTATCTTCAACATCTTTGTGTGAGCGCAGTTCATGGCCCCTTGTGCTCATTTTTAATGGCTGATACTGCTTTTGTACTCATGTTGGCTATACTTACAGTGTCTATTAATAATACTATTCAAAGGCTATAAAAGATTTTATCTGTTTCCTGTATTGGAGGAAGATGCTACAATACATCATGTTGTTTTTGTCACAGTTTACAGTTTGCTTTGCTTTGATCTTTAATCCCAAAATACAGCCGAGTTGCTCTCATTACTGTGTCGTGTGTACACGTACTGTACTTACTGTATATCACTCAGTTGGTTTTGGATGCATCAGAGCACCCCAGTGCCAGAATCTATGACAATACATGCATATTTATAATCAACAATCATTGTTAGTTTTATTTCTGTGACTCATGAACTCATTGAAAATCATTTAAAGCCTGGAGGCAGTTAGGGCAAGCAGCAGCACTCTGACTCTGCCGAGACCTCCGACAGAGACCAGACGCAGAGATTTAATGTCTGCCTTGTTTTATACCAGCCCTAAGCACTCGTCATAAACTTTACCCCACACACATACACACACTTCTCCAGCGCTGAATGAGTGTGCAGTTACATCGAATGGCAATGTTCTTTCTCAAGAGCTTTGGGCAAGCGTCCAGCAAAACAATTAAGAAATCTTCTCTCAGTGCATGGGAATCCTGAGCCCTCGCGTTGTCCTAATGAGCACTGCCCTTAGCCTCCTCCTCCTCCTCCTCCTCTTCATCCTCCTCCTCCTCCTCTTCTCTACTCGGCCAACTCCCAGCGTTCTCGCCGGTGGTCCCACTATGATGGAGCATCTCAGCACAGCCATGATGTATAGGATGAGCTACGAACAGGAAGTCATGGGGATGCTCTTAAAGCAAGTTAGTGTGTGTATGTCTAAGCAAGACAGGGGAAGAGGGAACGAAAGATAAAGCTAGACAGGGATCCTCCCGGAAGATTTTTTTTTCAAGAATAGAAAAAGATCCAGTATTCATGCAAGTTAACTTGCAGCCATATTAATGTCTATGAATGTGATTTCTAAATATCAGTAACTATCTCAAATAGAGCATTATTTATTTATTATTTATTTATTATTTATTTTTTTACTTTAGTCTCTATACACAGCATATCTTCTTATGTGTAATATAAAAAAGACAAACATCTTGCAACATTTCCTTACCATTGACTGATTTGTTTATGAAGACTTTTTAGCGCTGTGAACTTCAGGGCCTTCAGTAGAGTCCTGGCTGCTAAGAAAACAATAACTAACAGCAGGGTCATCTTCCATTGCTGAGTCTTATTCCACAGCACTATTGAAATCTGGAATGTAATGCTCAGAGGGTGTTGATTAATTTTCTATAACTGCAACTTTGACAATCGTGCAGCTATGCTGATTATATTACTGTGTTCATTCTATAACGTTGTTGTTTCTATAGTAATAGCTTACATGTGGACTTCTATGGTTCACACTCAGCCCACATAAACAGAGTAAAAAATGTAATGACTGATATGGTGATGTTTTCCGTACAGATACACTTTTATCTTATCTTTTATCTTATCTTATCTAACAACATTTTTCAAAGGAGTCTCCAGTGTCAGTGTTTTGCAACAGCCTTCTCTACTGACATAACTTGACATTTACCAGCTTCAAGAGAATGGTCACGTTGGTGACAGAATGGTTGTTTGTAACTCATAAGTTAAGTGTTAAGACGAACTGTCTTGTTTTGTGGACATCTGTTTTTGACGAAAAGAAAAATGAAGCACTGGAGAACTGCTGATTTACTTCCATTCTACCATTGATTATTTTCCAGTAACAGCACAAGCCATCTATCCATCCATTGTCTTAACCGCTTATTCCTGTTCAGGGTCATGGGAGAGCCGCTGCCTAGCCGGCAACATAGGGTGCAAGGACGGAACAACCCTAAACAGGGTGCCAACCCATCGCAGGGCACACACACACTCATGCACTCATACACACTAGGGACACTTTTTTAGAGGTGTCTCCAACTAAATTAACCAAATATGCATGTCTTTGGACTGTGAGAGGAAAGTAAATATCTATGAAGAGGACATGAAGACTCCACACAGAAAAGACCCAGACCTCTCCACTCGGGGACTGAACCTGGGATCTTCTAAAGCGACAGTGCGACCCACCAAGTCACCATGTCGCTCTAACAGCACAACCCATTATGTTTTATTCCTTACACACTGTAACATGCAAACCTTTAAAAAAACTTAAAAAGTTTCTTAAAAAGAGGAATCTTATGGCAAACAGGATGTTCCAGTCAGGAAGGAAACCATCACACAGCCAGGTAACCATCACAACCACCAAGAAAACCAGAAAATTAAAAAAATAAAAGTACTGATAAATCAATGGTAATTTTGATTAAAAATGATCAGATGTTTCTGCTTTTAATCATATTGTCAGCAAATTCATGTTCAAATACAGCCATGCTTCCTCTTCCAACACCGCAATGATTAATGATAAATTTAATTTCCATTTCAACTCCTTTGGCAGGTCCAGAGTTACATTTTCTCAAAACTTATTTCTCACAATTGTAGGAACTACTATCACTGAATAGCATGCTTGAATGAATGAATGAACAATATGCTGAGACTTGAAGATTTAATGGACACCTGATCCCCAGCACGCTGACCTCTGGTTAGCATTTGGCAGATGCCTTTATCCAGAGTGACTTACATTTATCTCATTTATACAGTTGAGGGTTAAGGGCCTTGCTCAAGGGCCCAACAGTGGCAGCTTGCTGGTGCTGGGGCTTGAACCACCAACCTTCTATTCAGTAACCCAACACCTTAACCACTGAGCCACCCTAAGCCACCCCTGACTTTCTGAAGTTCACGGCTCGTGCTTTCCACAGAGGAACGCTAACCGTACTTATACATGATTCCTAATCTCCAATTCTGTGTTATTTGTATTGCACCGTCTTTACAGAAATCCCTAATGAGCCAACCACAGACCATCAGTCAGGAAACCTCCTCGAGAGACTTTGATAGGAACCCATCCTCTTTTGGCTCATACCATATTTCTTTCCCCAGCAGTAATTTTGGGAAAGACAGTATACATTTATCTTGTGATTGTGTAACTCAAGGCCAGTTTATGGTTAAGTTTGCTTGAAGTGAGTGCCAAAACATGAAGGTTAGTTTCCACGGTGACTCCCTAATTATATTGGTGGTTAATCATATGTGCATGGAGTGGTATCTAAAACAGTCCTCCCTTCCATGCTAGTCAATCTTCTAAAAGGATTTCATCCAAATCACAAAGTTACAGATAAGTCTGATACAAGTCTGATATCTGATAAGTCAGATAAGATATTTAAAAATAATAATAATAATAATAATAATAATAATAAATAAATAAATAAATAAAGTTAATCTCTATGTATTAGTGCACCTTACCTCAGCTTATACATCATTATATGTAAAACTTAAAAATGAAAAAAAAAAAACATTATTAGTAACATTATTACCTGTAACATTATTAGATACAATTTAAAGTTCAACAAACTTCCCCTTGCCCATTTATTGCAATTCCGTTTATCTTACTTCATAGTATGCTAAGAAGGTTCGATGATGCAGTGTTGCCTCACAGGTCCAGGGATTTCAGGATCCTGAGCTTAGGTTACCACCTGTATGAAGTTTCACATGTTCTTCCTACATGTTCTCCTGGCTCTCTGGTTACATCTGACCTTCCAAACCATACCAGTATGTGAACTGGTATGATACACACTGGAGTTGCTCCAAGGATTGAAGGAAGTGTCCAAATATCTATGTAGAGAATACACTCTAAATCCAGGTTGTGCTGTATTCCTGTATCATGTCCCGGTGGTCCTGGGATAGGTTAGGATTCGAATACAACCCTGACCAGAAAGCAGTTACTGAAGCTGAATGAATAAATGAATAATGAATAAATAAAGCTAGTTACATATAGACATTAGCTAACAGTTTCCTAGGAAACTGCTTCCCAGGAAAATGACTTACTTGTGCATCTATCTATCTAAATACAACAAAATAAACTTGCACGCTTGCAAAATACCGCCGTGATGATGTTATGTACAATGAGAAATGACCTGAAGTATAACTTACACATATGTGACAGCTTTGGTTATTGCACTTAATTAGGCCACTAATCCAGCTCTAATAATCCAAACAGCAAAGAGCTGCTATTTTATATGATCTATAAATAAAGCCTATCATGGCGAAATGAAATCAAAGAGAGCCGTCACAGTGGTTAAAGCTCCACTGTGCTAAAGTAAATCTCCTCCTATCACACCTCGCCTCGAGACTTATCAACAGATTTCAGGATGATCAATGTTGCCTCACTGCTCAGCCGTGTGTGTGTGCGTGTGTGTGTGTGTGTGTGTGTGTGTGTGTGTGTGTGTATGTGTGTGTAAGAGCCTCCCTCGCTCTCCAGAGTCTCAGATCAGCCCTGCAGCTTCTCCTTATAATAACACTACGTGATGGATGGTGGCGGCGAGCTTGTTATTGTCTTTGCACCATCAGATCTTTTACTCCTTCAGTGATTTTGGACTTTTCAGTGAGACGCCAGAGAAAACTAAGCTTGAAGGAGGAAACAGTCCTGTATGTGTGGCAGCACAAGGTGAAAATCCCACAGGGATTTCTGCTGGGTTTTTTTTTCTTCTCGTGAAGTATGATTTAGGGCATCTTCTGTATGCTTCCATGTACAGGACGTACAGCTGCAAGTTCAAAAGGGTTCAAGATTTTTAAAGAAACAGTTTGGCTGAAATTGAAATTTACACCGTTTTCCATTTCCCCAAACGTACTAGATCATCCAAGACATGTTTGTTGTTTCTAGGTTTGCAGAGGAACTATGAGATTAACGTTGCTGAGACGTTATATTCTGTAAACCGCATGCCTCAATGATCACAAAAGGAGTTCATTTTGGTCATTTAAGCACGTATAGTTTCAAGTAATATATGAATTATAAATGAGATCTTTGACAGTGAAAAGTTTTAGCATCAAAGCGTTAATTACTGACTATCTTGCCTCTAATAATTTATGGATCATTAGTTTGTAAGGTTTGCACACTTTCAGAAATTAGGGTACTAAACTTTAGGTTTGCGTGTCACTGGGGTGGTAAGCTTTTCTGTATTTAATATGTATATTTCTTCTGCAAGTGAGACCATTTGCATTTAGATAAAAGCATTAAGATAAAAGTTAAATATTAAATGTATTTTTTTTAAAGGTGTATACTTTGACGACGATTCCACTCCATCAAAAAGACATTTTTCCAAATGATTTTTTGCTGAGTGTCTTTAAAAAAATACAACTGTAGTACAATAGTTGAGCATTAAAAGTCATTTAGAAGTCAAAATGCAGTCTTTTTTGTGTAAAGCATGCATTTCTAAAAAAAAACCCTAAAATGTAAAAAAAACAAAACAGCAATGTTGCTTTAAGTGAACTCTCAGTTGCTGTGCAGTTAAAGGTGACATTGGCCGTCCTCTCTGTAATTCTCGGCAACTCCCCTCCTCTGAGAAGTGCGGCATAAATATCTGTCTGTGCGGTATAAACAGATCGGTCACAACCCCGAGCCAAATTAAACAACCAGATTAAGAGCTCTACACCGCTTCACTGCAAACAGCCACCACGCCACATCACTTCGTTTTTATTTCTTCTATTCCTTCCCTGCCCTTCTTAAGCACCATCAGATTACATCAGTGACCTGTTTTAATTGGGTTGTTTGTTAGAAGTTTTTAAACTTTTAATGAAACTCATGGCAGAAATACTGCAAAGAAGCTCCAAAGGAGTATTGGAGTATTATGCTTTGAGGTACATGGCTTAACCAGATTTAAACTGATTTAACCAAATGTTTATGATTAAAAAATTTGTTGTAGGGTACATTAAACTGAATGATGATGTATTAGTGGCAGAAATATAAAAATAAAGCAAATGCGGTCTTGATTTATTCCAAAGAGCACAGTACACTCTTAAGAGTACTAAACCATACCATTCCAGCCATTGCTGCCAGGGTGGAAAATCAAATGTACACCTTTCTTACCTTTAGTATCTTTCAAAACTTGAAAAATGTCCATACCTTAAAGCTTCGCATTAAAAGATAATTACAGTCTGATCATACACCTTTTTAAAAAGGTACACTATATGAATATTTTCAGGAGAATTGTGACAAAGATGAATATTTTAGTAGTGGCATAAATATTTGCACAGGTATGAATTAAATGCAAAATGGTATCCTGTTTAGGTTTTTTGATTTGCTTAACACTCTTAGGGTACTAAACTACCCTAAACAACTAACCTACTAACTACTACACTCTACCATTAGCCTACCTGTTCATGGCTGAATGAACTACCTTTTTCCTTTTAGTAACTTTTACATAAAAGTTGTATATATTGTACCTTGTCCAATTCTTGTACAGTCCAATTCGATAGCTTAATTATTTTTTTTAAAGATTAAACTACATCCAGATTTCCAAGTGAAAGGTGCATATTAGAAAACACTATCAGTGCAATGACAAAGAAATGTATATTAGTGGTATTAAAAGAAAATAATGCAAAATTTAGTATTAGGAATTACTATGCAAAATAATACGTTCATTTGCCTTATATAGCCTATAGCATTCAAAATGAATAGTTTTTTTTTGCATTTTGTGCCAAATTGATTCTGTAAGCATTGGAGATAGGAGAGTATAAATCCAGTTAGATGCAAATGAACACCATCTCTTATTAATTCTATTCCGGATTTTTATTCTGTTCTTTTTTATTCAGTCTCTTGCTCCCCTGCAGCACGCGGGGTCTTCCTAACCCTTGCTGATGCGCTGAGGAGGACAAGATAAGAAAGTTCATGCGGGTCAGAAAAAAATAAATAAACACCAACTATCTAAGATCCATCACATGCCCTTCAAGACCGATAAAAGCCATGCGAAATCTGCACAGCAACACCACCGGAATGTCAAATAGCAAAATACTTTATTCACAATATAATGCTGTCCTAAAACATGTTTTACGATGCAGCAAGTTGCACTTGAGGACAACACGCGTCACCCAAAGCATAAAGCTCGTCTGTACAGCCTATACACACATGGGGTTTTTGCATTTAAAAAAGCGATTAAGCTAAATTCATTTAGATAGAAAAATGCATAAAACCACACATTGCACTTCCTCGAACCAGCAAGGAACGAAATGCGAGTTGCTTTAAATAAAATATATATATATATACAGTTTCTCTGTAGTCGCTGGTCCCTTCGGTAATTCCCACCTCGTGCCCTTTCGCCTTGGAACAAGAGATGATGTGCTTTCGGTATATAAAAACCCGGAATATAGCCTATATATATATATATATAAATTGTCCGTGTTTTTAGGGTTACAGTCCTCTCGTCCTCTCAGGATGCGGTGGTGCCGCATAATCTGGTGGAGTTCAGCATTTCTTTAAGCTCGTTTTCCGGTTTCCCCGCCACCATGAACGGCCACGTCTGCAAAAACAAAGGAAAATTAATATTATTTATATATATATAATATTACTAATATTATTATTTGATCTATTTTCTTTTTAAATATCTTTTTTAAACGATTTTACATGAGATGCATGCCCCAAATTTATTTACGTAGTTACCGACAAACACTTATTATATTGCGCCTATAATAAAAATGTGTAATTTGCCATAAATACAATAAAAAAATCATTATTTTTTTTAAAAGGCATCCACGGTTGTGGGGTAGATTTTTTCCAGCTCATATTTGAGATGCAGGCCTGTATCAGTATCTGTACCTTTCGAGGATGAACTAGCTATCTTCCTCTAATTATTATAATGATTATATGTAATTATTTAATCTTATAATCCCGTTAATTAATTACAATTATTTTTCTAATTTGATAATTGAGGAGAAAAAAACCCTCCAGTTCAGGACACACACACATGCACAGACAAAAGTGGTTTAATAAACTGGTATAGAATAAACTGGTAGTTCTGCTGTCTGGACTTAATAAATAAATAAAATAATAAATAATAAATAAATAATTTTCTTTGCCAACTTTGCACAGTTACAACATTCGGGGATTTGTAGCTTAGATTTGTTCATTAGACTGAAGAAAATGAGTTTCTCAGTATGCACACAAAAGGTTTGTTTATAAAGCAATACGATTTAATAGTGTACACTTTAAATATCATGTATAGCTAAATAAATAAAAATGATATTAAATAAATAACGCTTCAATTAGACTTTACATTAAATTTCACACCGTGAGGTTTAGTGCGAGCATTACATGTGTTAGATGAGCTCTAGTACACCACAGTGTATAACACACACCACAGTGTATAACGCACACCACAGTGTATAACACACACCACAGTGTATAACACACACCACAGTGTATAACGCACACCACAGTGTATAACACACACCACAGTGTATAACACACACCACAGTGTATAACGCACACCACAGTGTATAACACACACCACAGTGTATAACACA
>JAOVYV010000017.1:3774082-3784336 GCA_025674545.1 Hassar affinis | reverse complement strand
CCACAGTGTATAACACACACCACAGTGCATAACACACACCACAGTGTATAACACACACCACAGTGTATAACACACACTACAGTGTATAACACACACCACAGTGTATAACACACACCACAGTGTATAACACACACTACAGTGTATAACACACACCGCAGTGCATAACACACACCGCAGTGCATAACACACACCACAGTGTATAACACACACCACAGTGTATAACACACACCACAGTGCATAACACACACCACAGTGTATAACACACACCACAGTGTATAACACACACCACAGTGTATAACACACACTACAGTGTATAACACACACCACAGTGCATAACACACACTACAGTGTATAACACACACCACAGTGCATAACACACACCACAGTGCATAACACACACTACAGTGTATAACACACACCACAGTGTATAACACACCGGACACACCAGCGCGTCTCTTACCAGGTTAACGGGATGGATGTATCCGTGCTCGTGCTTATCGTTGGCTAGTATCTGGCGCAGGTGGGCGATGTAACTCGAGGCGAGCCGCAGTGTGTCCAGTTTGGACAGCTTGGTGTCCGGTGGTACCCACGGCAACGTGGTCTTCAGCCGTGAAAACGCTTTGCTCAGCACGCGCATCCTCGCCCTCTCGCGCGCATTCGCCGCGTTCCTCTGGACCTGTTTGCCCTCGTGGGCCGGCACGGCCCCGCCGCCGCCTCCACCGGACACCGCTCTGCGCGAGGACGCGGCTGTTTTTCGCCGCTTGCCCGGCGCGTGCCCGGTGAGCTCGGTGGCCGCGGATCCCTCGCCGTTCGAGCTGTCCTCGGCGCTTTCTCGTGACGCGCCTGTAGCCGCGTCCCCGCCCGAGCCGAACGGCAGCAGACCGTCTAGCAGTTCCGCGTCGTGGAACTCGTCCGCGTCGCTGAGGGACCCGGTGGACATGACGAGTGGTGAAGAAAACGAAACACTTCTCGAGCTTTCAGCCCAGACAGCACGCTCTTAAAGCATGTGCCTTATGTGTACACTCCCGGTGCGCGAGATAAAGGAAACGTAGAGCAGTCCAGATTGTCGGAACGGGGTATTTATGTGGGGCGCGCAGGGGCGGGACGTGTCTCAGTCTCCATCTCTCTCTCTCTCTCACACACACACACACACACACGGTTGCGATGCTCAATTCTAGTGCACTTTATAAATGGTTTGAAAGATGCAACTCCTATATAACTCCTTTATATATGAAATTACTGTTTGCACTGTACAATTTAATGGAAACCTGAGATGACCAGTAACCTTGTTCTGAGATGATTTTGGAAACCTCAACCCAGTATAGTGAACCATGACCTTATAGCTAACTCATACCTGCTAACAGTTTCTGAACACCTGACCATCACACCCTTACCAATGTTCTTGCCAGAAAGTTGGAAGCACACAATTGTCTAGAATGTCCAGATGTTTAGAATTTCCCTTCACTGGATACCACCCTGTTTCAGCATGACAATGCCCCTGTGCCCAAAGGGAGATCCATGAAGACATCAGTGTGCCAAGATTGGAATGGAAGAACTCCAGAGAGCCCTGCCCTCAACCTTACTGACCACCTTTGGGATGAACTGGAACTCAGATTGCAACCCAGGCTTCCTCACCCAACATCAGTACCTGATCTCACTTATGCTCTGCTGTCTGAGTGAACATAAATCCTTACAGTCCTGTACCCATGGTCCTGTATCTATAAACCATTGGCTATTGGGTATTTTCTGTGAATATTCTGTGTAGATCTCTGTGTTACAGCATAACATAAATCTGTGATGGACTGGCTTCCCATCCAGGATGCACCCTGCTTCATGACCAGGGTTAAAGCAGTTACTGGACATGTCCAGTACACTGAGAATGAATGTTTACTGGGTACTGTGGGTACTCTCTATTGTTTCTTGCATCATACCAGTGTGTACATCCTGGTGTTCTTCTAACTAGTATTCCTTATGTTTTGTCTACTTTATTGTTCACCAAGATAGTAATTATATTTAAAGATCTATCTGGATTTTGTTTACCTGGGAAAAGAATTTTACTTTTCTTAAAAGTAGTGTTCTTAAAAACAAAATAAAATCGTATCCACGTTACTGCAACATTAAAAGGCAGACTTTGAGTGGGGGGAACCTCTAAATTCACAGCTTTATGTGTAAAAATTCCATGTATGGTAAATACAGTGGATATACAATTTCTACACCTCCCTGTTAAAATGCCAGGATTCTGTGATGTAAAATATCAGATTGAGATTAATCATTTCTGATTTTTCCCCACCCTTAATTATGACCTATAATCTGTTTATACAATTCGGTTGACAAACAAACTGAAATTGTTTAGAGGGAAAAAATAAAAATAAAATAATATGGTTGCATAAGTGAGCCCACCCTCTTATAATCAGGGATGTGCTCAGAATTACCCGATCACATTCGAAAGTCATTAAATAGTATTCAGTACACACCTGCCATCAATTAAAGGGACTCTGATTAACCACATATGAAGTTCAGCTGTTCTAGGAGGATTTTCTGGACATTTACTTATAGTTGTATTTTACAGCAAAAGCCCTGCTCCACAAAGAGCTTACAAAGCATCAAAGAGCTCTCATTATTGAAAGGTATCAGTCATGAGAAGGGTACAACAAAAATTTCAAGGTATTAGATATACCATGGAACACAGTGAGTGGATAAAAGTTGCCAAGAAAGTTGCCCCTCCAAAATTGATGAAAACACAAGAAGAAATCTGGTCCAGGATCCTGCAGGAATTTCTGGCAAGTACTGGTTGTGTACTGTATGTGACAACAATCTGCTGTATTCTTCTGGGCTGTGGGGTAGGGAAGCAAGACAGAAGACTTTTCTGACAAAGAAAAACATCCAAGCCTGGCTACATTTGGCAAAAACCTACATTAAGTCTGCCTAAAGTAAATGTCTTATGGTCTGATCAGAGCAAAGTTGAACTTTTTGGCCATACCCACAGTGAAGCATGGTGGGATCAGGATTATGCTTTGGGACTGTTTTTCTTCATCTGGAACTCAGGCTTTAGTTGAGGTGGAGGGAATGATGAAATATCGGCCAATTATGGCAGAAAACATTCAGGCTTCTGCTAAAAAGTTAGCTAAAAAGAAGAGGAATTTCACTGTTAAGCAAGACAACAAACCAAAGCATACCTCAACAAAAGAATGGCTTCAGCAGAAGAAGATTAAAGTTTTGGACTGGCCAAGCCAGAGCCCAGACTTGAATCCAAGTGAAACTGTGGTGTGACCTGAGAAGTGCTGTGCACAGGAGATTTTGAGCACTTTCGCAAGGAAGAGTGGGCAAAGATTGCCAAGTCAAGATGCAATGCTGATACCCAAAATGACTGAATGCTGCCATAAAATCAAACTTAATTTAAGGGTGTGCATATTCTTTTCAACCATGGTATTGTACCTGTAAAATTTTTTGTAAATTTTATTTTTCCCCCCATACAATTTTCATTTTGCTTTTCAATTGACTTGTACAGATTATAGGTCACGTTAAAGCTGGAACAAATGAATCATCTTGGTCTCATTGTTTAACATCACAAAAACCAGGCATTTTAGCAGGCATGTGTAGACTTTTTATATCCACTGTAACTCTAGTGTTTAAGTCTCTCTCAAAATCCTGAGTGTCAGCATTTAAAGCTGACTAAAGGCACAGCACGCTACAAATATCAAGAAACATTTTTTGGACAGTCTTAATATCTAGAATAATTCTTTCTTCTAATGTAGGCACTCCAGTGGTGTGGACTTCATATCCATTAACAGAATACTTAAAATACAGAGAATCACCATGTAGGAATTTAGAGAAGCGGCTCAGAATCACACATTCCTATTATTTTGCAAAAATCCACAACCAAACAATTAATTTATGTTGTGGAGATATTTGAAAAATATGTTTGAAGTGTCTGAAGATAAAATGTAATAATATTACAGAAATAAAATGTTAAATAAATATAATAAATAAATACAATTGTTTAGAATGTATATATTTTTTTAAATAGGATGTATACTAAATTGATATGCATTTCCAGGGCTTAAAATTATAAAAAAAATAATAAAAATATAGTATTTTAAAAACACATATAGTGTAAATATTTTATCATATGAATAACATATTTTAATAGTCAGAAAAAAGAAAAAAAATCTTAAATGCATTAAACTCTCTGTTTCGTTCAGAATTTGTGCAGAAAATAGTAATTTATGTATTCATAGGACAACTGTTTATATAATATAATTTAATAATGATGATGATGATGATACGCCTAATCTCGGGAGAGCGCGTGAATCCTGACCGGATGTGAGCGCACCTGCTCCACCTGAGCCGGTGGCATGTTGAGAATTTAACCAGCGAGGCTCTGTCACGTCACCGGAAACATCATTTGCACGCGCGCGCTGATGTGATGTCATAAAGTGCAGACTAATTAATATGTTACCAAGAGCGCAGTAAACTTTCAGCACCGTCCCTCTCTCTCTCTCTCTCTCTCTCTCTCTCTCTCTCTCTCTAACAGGATCTCCCTCCACGGATGAAGCCCTGGCGCCTCGGAGCACTCGGCTGTGTAACTGATACCCCCTGCGTCCCACAACACCGTGTTTAGATTTTTAATGGCACCCCCACAGGTAGGGTTATTTTAACACCCCCCCCTCCTTTCCCCAACCACAACCGGCCTTGCGCGAGCCAAAACATCCCGCGCTCGGTGTGGAAGTGGCTCGATTAAAGAGCAGCTCTGAGAGAAGCTGGAGATGGGGTGATGATTGCTAAGACGCACGCTGCTGGGAGGAATGAGTTCACTCTGGTCAGTGCATGAAGATTGAGGTCGAATACCAAACGGAGCTGTGCTCACTACATGAGTGCACTTAGTCTGAGTGTGAAACAGTGCAAAGTCTCCAGGCTGCCTAGTGCACTACGGGCCCGGAAGGTAGTAGTCTGACATCCGGTCGGTTACTCCAGAGCAAACATAGATTTAGTTCACTTGCATGAATTAAAGTAATAATTCAGTACAGCTATACTAATGCAGAAACCTTTCTATAACTCCTTCACTGGGCTTCATCTTTATCTTTATATATTTTATTGTCTGTATCATTGTAGGGTACTGCATTTTTATTTTATTTTTTTTTTCTTGAAACCTTTTATTGTATCTTACTGCTTTTAAAAATGTTATTGTGTTTTATTTACTTGGTTTGGTTTATATCTTCAAGTCCCCTCAGAGCATACAAAAATCAATATTTGCCTTGCCTTATTATAAATTCAGTATAAAATAAATACTATACATTTAAATCGTTTACATTTTATATTCTTAGACTAATTAATATATAAATACAAAATATGAAAATTGGTTCTAAATCGTTACACTTGAAAAATCACAAATTCAGTATAAAATAAATACTATACGCTTAAATCATTTAAATTTTATATTCTTAGACTAATTAATATAAAAATACGAAATATGAAAATTGGTTCTAAATCATTACGCTTGCGATCACATATTTGTAGTGGAGTCCACAAGAATATAAAACAAAAACAATTTTTAAACATTTGTTTTAAACATCATTTTAAACAGTGTTTTTTTTTGTATGCTTTTACATGGTGTGTATGTCTGTTTTACTCTTTTTCCTTTTCGTGTTCTTTCTTTCATGTGACGTTTGTCCTATATTATTATTCTGCAACAGTTAACCGGTCGTCTGCTTGTCCGTTAAGTGTGAGCTGTGAGATGCGAGATGACGTTACAGGAGACGGGTGGTGATCCTCCAGAGAGCTGACCCCTGACATCTCAGAGTTCCGGTATCTCATAGACACCGAGCTCTTCCCTCTATCGCTCTCGGCCATCAAAACACCCTTACTCTGGCCCCAATTAGCTAGTCTACTGACCTTCCCCAGACAGGGAGGGCTTGTTAGCATGGTGGCTTGCTTTTAGTTGCAGTGTCATATAGCCTTAAGTAAGCTGTTGTGCTGAGGAACAAACAAACATGAGCTCAGTGCAGGAATCAGATAGAAGCTTAGGAAGGTTTTCTCAGACACTGATCCGTTTTCTTAGACAAATCCAGATTCTTTGGGAAGCCGGTAATAAGATTTATACCACTGCAGTGATGAGTCGTCACATATGATCGGTCAGAAAGGTGTTGATTAATTTTCTATAACAGCGGCTCTGATTATAATTCCTGCTGCAAAGCAAATCAACAGATAATTGTAGTATTAATCCAGAAACGTGTGGTTCAAAACACCCATACAATTATTTATATAGTGATGCTTTCTGTAAAGTAATGTCCATTTAAGATTTTTGGACAGAGTCTTCTGCATCAGTATCAAGGTTTCTGATAAGAAAGAATAAAACATGTTGCTCTTACAAGAAAGTAACTGATAATGTTACTGTACACTGAAGTACCAGAAAAACTGGTATACTTGTTAATACTTGGTAGGTTTCCCCACAGGATCTTGGAGGGAACGTTGCACAGTCCTCACGCTGATGTTCATTGAGGCTCCAGCACTGAATTCTGATGTTACTTGAGGTGTTGCACGCCTAACACTCGAAACGATTCTTGTTTCGATTCTTGTTTGCAACGAACTTTGTTTCAAAATGTTATGACCCATCTGACAAGCGCAACTATTAAACTGTGTTGAAAATCACAAAATTGTGATAACCTGCCATTCTCACGGTGGAAACAGCTCTAGAAGCTTCCGTAGATGTCTATCGCTTTATATACGAACTGGCGGACACAACCAATGATGTGCATATAGCTGGCATTGCTGTATTTTGCACAGGCTAGAGTACCAGTTTTTCTGGTTCTTCACTGTAAATCCAAAGCATACAAATTTCTTCATTTTTCTGTATGTTCACAATGCACGTCCTGATTGACGGGCTACTGTATATGAAATATGATCCATACAGAGAGTTCTGCGCTGAAAAGACCCTGCTATAGCCCATTTTATAATTCCAGTAGGAATTCCTCACAGTCACAATAGGATGCTGAAGAAATCTTGTACCAGCAAGAGCAGCCTAGATAGCTCGCTATCTTGATGACCCATCGTGATGTGAACATTTTCACAACAGACGGTTGAACAGTGACTCCATTTTACTAAAATGATCTCTGTTTCTTTCTTTCTCTTTCTCATGGGTGGGCTAGTAAAAGGAAAATAAAAAAAAGGGATGCAAGATTGATCGTCGTAGTTCAGTGTTAAAGAGATAGCTTAAAATAGCCCCAGTATTCCCAGACCACAAATCCAGTCACAGATCTGGCTCGCACTCATCTTCGACTCCAAATCCCTGTGAGACAGCGGTCAGTTCATTAACTATGATCTTCATAGTGTTTGACCTGATCTACATGAAGGTCACATCTTTCCCTCATCAGTACTGGTCTTTAAGCATACAGGAATATGTGAAAGTGCTGGTCCAATTCTAACATCACCATAACATCTAGAATAGTTAGGAAGAAAGGTTAAGAAACGTGTCCTTATGGCTAGGCTTTCTTCCAGCCAAGACCAAGAGTCATAAGCCAATGGCAAAAAAATATTATTTATACAATTTTCCATTTATCCTAAATGTAGACATGTCTGCTTTCTGACATTTTCTTCTTTTACCAAAAAGGGAATGTAGCTAACAACTAATGGAGGTCTGTCTCACCTAAATTCTAATCTGTAATCATAATGTACAGCTCAAACCTCAAATCACACAGATTTGATCAAATAAAACATCACTTACAAGAGCAAACGTTTCCCGTGCAGCAAAATGCTGTGATGATGTTGGGCAGCCATCTTGGATTCTGGTTTCATGATGAGAACAGATAAGATTTTCTAACATCACCCTACATTGAAAGAAAATCCTGCTTAAATAATATCACAGTTTATTAAGACCAACACAAAGGCAAAAATCATAATCATAACATAAAGCCATAAATGGACACTGCCAGAGAAAAAAGCTAATTAACACAAATCTCACCTCAGATTAGCAAAACTGTGTTTTCTACTGAGCAAAAAAACCTGACAAGAATTAGCAACATGTATACCCTGATTAGTAAATAAAAAAAAGGCAGGAATTAGCAAATACTAACATAACAGCTACAGTAATGCTGATTAGCAAAAAAAAACCCTGATAGAATTAGCAAAACACTGACATGAATTAGCTAAATCAATATGGCTGATTAGCACAAGATTAACATGGATCATGGATTAGCAAAACTAAGGTTGCTGATTAGCAAAACCCTGTCAGATTAGCAATAACCTCAGCTATTATAGCTGAATCTTGAAAAAAAAAATACTGAGCATGAAGGAGCAAAATTAATATAGCTGATTAGCGCTAACCTGACAGGAATCAGCAAAGCTCTTATACATGTTAAGTACAAACTCAACTGGAATTAGACAAATTAAATCTACTAATTAGCACAACCCAAACTTGTTTTTATGGTGTTTAGGTACATTGGATTGGATGTAAGCATCATTTCAGGTCTCAAGTTTTATTTTTAGCACCGGATAAACACCAGTATATAACACAGATATAAAATGGCATCTGTTTTGTCTTGATTTTGTCTTGAAGGAAATTATGATGCACGATGATTGTTTACTTGGTGAATAAAACCATCAGGTTCTAATTACAGTTAAAAGAAGAATATTATGTGAATAGAGACACAGAAAGCTGTTCCTGCTCCCATCTAACTTTTGCTTAATACTAGAAAGCAAGCCATGAAAGCTTTCTGCCCATAGTGGCATTGTGCAGATGTAGAGGAACAGGTGAGAGGTGACAGTGAGGTTAAGATTCAAAATGAACGCAGTACGATGAAGGAAGTCTTGGCATGAACTTCAGCTTTAAGGGAATACTGCTAATTAGCCTGACAAGGTCAAAGGGTATTGAAACTAGACACTAACCAGCTAGTATCCGAAGAAGAGCTGAAAGTTGCCCACACACGCTAAATGATCGAGATGACAGACAGTGGCAACTGCGCACACACTCAATCTTAATCTTAACCCTGCCTAACCGCGATCACGTACTTTGAACATTTTCTTTTAACAAATATGATCAATTGTCTGTGTACAATTCTACAGCTGTGGTGTGAAATCTTTTCAAGTCAGCTATTTCAGAAAGATCAATCACTTTCCGTTGGATAAAGATTGATAGTACTGTAGTTTAGTGAGGAAGTATGCACTCAAACTTAAAAAAGTAAAGTGCACAGTGGCTGAGGGTTTGGTCCTGACCTCGAAAGCCACAGAAATCTCCAGAAGGGACCGTCGCTGACAGGGAGGAGAGGGCAAGCGCTGTGTGACGGGGTGATCGGTTGTCGGATATTACCGTGACGCTTTGCAGCTGTGATTGTGTGTTTGTGTGGGGTACTCCCCTGCATAGGAACTGCTCATTGTCAAGGTCAGTGTCCACTCAAGGAATGTCGGAACGTCCTCGGGGAGGTGACAAAAGGAGAGAGTGTGATTTAGAACAGAAAAGTGTAAAGATTTCAAATGTTTCAAATACGGCTTGATTATAGGAATATGTCATTATTTTTGTGTGTGTGTACATAATCGTTTATGTATCACATCTGTAGCATATTTCAGTTCAAATGTTCCTTACAGAAAAATGAACAGAAGAAATGTTGATGCTAATCTCAGTTATAACAGGAGTCTAAGGGCAGTGGTTGCATCAGTCCAGCATTTACATTTGTATTCTTTGTAGAACAGTTTATTGATTTTTTTTTAGGTATATTAAATGAAACTTTAAATCTGTGTAACTCGACTTTTCAGAGAATAGGATGATAGCGGGTCTGATTGGAAGAAGTGGAAGAAGTATTCAGATCCTTTACTTAAGTTAAAGTACCAATACAAAAATGTAAATATACTCCATTTCAAGTAAAAGCATGAACAATCCTGCTTAAGTAAAAGCACATAAGTATTAGCAGCAAAATGTAGTTAAAGTGTTAAAGTAAAAGTACTGGTTTGGTCCATCTGCCCGATATACAGGGTGGGCCATCTATATGGTTACCCCTATATGGATACACCTTCGTGGGCCAGTTGAATAGCCACCAAGGTTTCCCAATAAAAGTCTAAAGATGGCCAGGCTTGACCAGATCGGAAGACCTTGGTGGCCATTCAACTCTCCCACGAAGGTGTATCCATAATAGGTGTATCCATAATAACAATAATTTATTAGTATGGGGTAGGGCCTCCTTTTGCAGCTAATACAGCATCAATTCGTCTTGGGAATGACATCTACAAGTCCTGCACAGTGGTCAGAGGGATTTTAAGCCATTCTTC
>JAOVYV010000017.1:3731966-3744305 GCA_025674545.1 Hassar affinis | reverse complement strand
TTTTTATGTTCTTTCAGCTACGAGCCTGAGATTCACCCGGCTGCTACATACAGAATTAAAACCCTTAGGACTACAGTGCAGGTGTTCTCCACAGGCAGCATCACAGTTACAGGTACACACTTCCTGTCAAATGATCCTGCATGTTTCCATTGCATCAGCTGATCTTTATGTAAAATAAGGGATGTGATCAAAAACGCTGCGAGAGATTTCATTGAAATATCAGGAGTTGGTCTGTTATGCAAATAAACCTCTTAGAGTATTAGGTGCTTAACTTAAAGACTTACGCAGTGATTTAGTGAATTGAAAGCAGCTTGCAGGTTGTCATGGCGGACAGGTAACACATTAAAGGAAAAGCGGTTTAGGAAGGTGTTGAGCCAAAGCTTCGTAAGCAGCAGGAACAGCTTCAGTAAGCCCCGGCATAGATTCCACACGTCTCTGGAAGTCTGCAGGAAGGAAGAACGGCGCTTTTTGACAGAAGTGCTAATATCTGAGGTTTAGCTGTAACATTATTGGGTCCTTCTGACCTGTGAATTCACAAGGCTCAAAGCAATAAAGGTTGGTCCAAAGGTAAAGGATCGGCTTATAATTAAGTAGTCATGGTCACAAAATTTTTCTGCAATGCTGATGAAGCACTAAACCTTTTATAAATACAGTATAGTGATCCTTGATACACTATAAATGAGGGTGGAGTCATCAGACCACGCCCACCAGAATAGAAATGTTTCATCATAGCCTGAAGAAGAACTTTTTTTTTAAGGTAGATCCAGATAAGTTCAATCACACCAGTTTACGCACTTCTATGCATCTAAACGGACCATTTCTAACGTCTAAGTCTTGTAGAAATGTTTGGATGATTTGATGTCTTTGAATCTTTTTTTTTCTTTCTCTTCCCAGGACCAAATGTTCAGACTGTTGCCTCAGCGGTGGAACAGATTTACCCTCTACTGTACGAGTGTCAGAAAAAACTGGCGTAAAAATTGACAGACATGCAGTCTGGAAAACCTGAAGAAGCACCTTATACGTGAATGTGTTTTAAAAACTGTTGGCCTCGTAGTCGTGTAGTACCTGAACATTTTAATCCAAACATTATTTTAGTGCATGGACACCAGTGTCAATGAAAAGCTGTTGGAGTTACAGAAAACAGAAAACTGAAGCTGGCTTTA
This sequence comes from Hassar affinis, assembly GCA_025674545.1. Taxonomy (NCBI): domain Eukaryota; kingdom Metazoa; phylum Chordata; class Actinopteri; order Siluriformes; family Doradidae; genus Hassar; species Hassar affinis. The sequence goes on along the minus strand of JAOVYV010000017.1, from coordinate 3,743,142 downwards.
GTAGCGCAACAGTAACGAGGACGGACATTAAATGAGAGCAGCCACACTAAACAGGATGTGATGTAATCTTACCTCCTGCGCTCTGTTCAAGACAAGAAGACTCTGGATTCTCACGCAGTGTGCAGGTTACGTGTTTATGTTAATTACAGGTTCCCATTTTGTATTTTATAATAAATACTGAATAAAATAATCAGCGTGCTGCATCCCGTTCTTCGTGAACGTCGGCGAGCATAAATGCAACCAGGATAGAAACTGGGCTTTGCAAAGTGCTTGGTGAAAATGGCGTAAAGGTTACACATTAACATTTCTGAAATGTGTTGGCATTTCTGCGGAACACCTATCAGTTGATCTAACACATGCATCTGCCACACACTCAATGATCTTTGATTACCTAAATGAATGATGAAATAATTCGTAATCTTATTTCCCAGAAAATAATCCAGCCTGCCTGGAAAATGAAACCCACCGCCAGCCAGCAGCACCTGTTGTGAAACAGAAAGATGTGAGAAATGAATAAAAGACATCTGTAAGAAAGTCTTAGAGATCCTGGAATTTAGTTTGGAGACATCAGAGAGCACAGCTGGAAGCTCTTAATTAAAGCACACGCTGATGAAAAGATTTTTCCTCATCCCTATTAGACTTTCCTATACTGTAAAGTACACACTAATCCTGTATTACTCCTTACACTCCACAGTGGATTTGGGTTCAAATGAATTTAAATCTCAGGATGGGGTTAGACTGCTTTATTTTCACAGATGTAGTTCAATCAAAATCATAACAGAAGGGAGAGTGCACTTGAATCAGAAGTGCAGTGTAATATACAGCAGAGGCACAGCTGGCATAAACATCTAATTATCCACTTTGTATTCTGTATAATGTAAAGCCACTGCGAAAGTACAAAATATCATTCCATATTCTTCATTCTAAGATTATAATAGAGCAAAGATAATACTTGCTAACAAAGATTTTACCCCATGCAAAAAAAAAAAAACCTTTTCCTATATACAATCTGCATTTCCAGAAAAGTTGGGACAATTTCTAAAAACACAATTAAACCGAAATCTGAGTTTGTTGATTCAGTTGAAGCTTTATTACACAAAAGGACAATGAAAAGATTTTCACTGTTTTTAATGACAGACCTCCGTTAAAATTGCAGTTGTTACAATGTTTAAGAAATGAAACTAAGAAAAATCCTGCCAGGTTTTTTCCAGCTTTAATGTGATGTACAGCAAAATTTAAATGACCAAAGACACAGTGTCAGTGCAGAGCACGAAAGCACCCCCCTTCTGGAAAATTTCCAGGTGCTAAACATGAGTGAATTATTGAATAACGCAGTGAGTGAGTGACTGAATGAGTGAGCGAATGAATGAGTGAAAGTGAGTGATAGAATGAGTGAATGAGTAAGCAAATGAGAGAGCCAGTAAGTGAGGGAGTGAATGATTGAGTGAATGAGTGAGGGAGTTATTGAATGATTGAGTGAATGAGTGAGGGAGTTAGTGAATGAGTGAGCAAATGAGTGAGTGAATGCGTGAGGGAGTTAGTGAATGATTGAGTGAATGAGTGAGGGAGTTAGTGAATGATTGAGTGAATGAGTGAGGGAGTTAGTGAATGAGTGACTGAGTGAGCGAATGAGTGAGGGAGTTAGTGAATGAGTGACTGAGTGAGCGAATGAGTGAGGGAGTTAGTGAATGAGTGACTGAGTGAGTGAATGAGTGAGGGAGTTAGTGAATGAGTGACTGAGTGAGCGAATGAGTGAATGACAGTGAGTGAGTGAATGAGTGGGAAGTTAGTGAATTAGTGAGAGATTGAGTGAGGGAGTGAATAAGTGAGGGAGTGAGTGAAGGAGTGAGCGAGTGAATGAGTGAGTGAATGAATGAGTGAGTGACTTTTAGACTTTATCGTGTAAAAAGAGAATTTTAACAGGGCCGTGTAAACATTTTATGTCCACGGTATGTGCAGTAATCTATTTGTCTTATCGTATCTCATAAGGAATAAACCATCACAGTGTCATAGAAAATACTCAGCGATGGTGTGGTGTGACAGAACGGAGTCACTGTTCCCACTCTACGGTTGATTATTTTTCAATGTTCCAAAGTGTTCGATTCTTCTTATACCACGGCAATCTGTTACTCGTGTTATAACAGTTATAACTCGTGTTCCCTCACCAGCCTCATCAACTGTCACAAATATGCAGCTTGTCATACGTTACAAAGCTCTGACACTGGGGATTACTTCCAAAAATGCTACATTACACAAAATTCAATATTTTAACTGCGTTTATGACAAGCATCGGCTGTACCAGTCCCTGTGAATGAGGTGTTACTATAGAAACAATAATATACTAGAAGGAGTGCAGCAAGGTAATATAGACCTTGTGATCAATCAGACTGGAGAACACTGCCATGGTATAATGAGAAACAATTCTGGCTACACTGAAGATAGTTTCAGTACCGAATACTTTTTTAAGAACTAAAATAACCACAACAATGAAGAAAGAAATAAAAAAGTATAAGAAGATATTCATCTGTTGCCTAAAGCTGTCTGTAAGCATGAGTTTGTTCACAACAAATAAGTTAAGGTCCCTGCAGTACTTGCGTATAAAAGAAATCGCAGTAGAAGATACCATGTGTGTGTGTGTGAACAGCTGGGATGTATCCATGCGTACTACAGACTGCTCTGAGGGTGAGGTTTAGCAGGAGTAGTATCCATGGTACCCATTTTCAGCTCAGACAGTACTAACTGAAATTGGCAGTTCATTATTTTAGACTATTTTACCTCCATTTTTCCTGCTGAAGGACGTCAGAAAGCCTGCATATGTCGAGGACAAATCCTTTGTGATGTAGAACAATTTGCAAAACCAGATAATACACAAACCTAGATACAAAATACCAATTCAGAGACACACTGGTCGATTATTTTTTAAACAATTTCACATAAAATGTTTTTTTTTTTCATTTTTAGACTTCACAGATGTGACTATTCCGATCTATTCATGTTAAAATCTTTAAAATCAGGTACTTAGAAAAGGATTAAGACAACTAAAAATCTAAATAAACAGCTGCATTTCAGATGTCACCGTAGTGTGGGGCGGTTTGTGTGTTCGGCAAACAGCTGTTTACTGAGCGTGATATCTCTCTTGGGTATCAGTGTAGGCTCAGCCTCATTACTGATCCCTCTCTTTTCTATTTTCTATTAATCAGGTCGTGTGTCCTTCCACAGCGTATCGAAGGGCTCTTCTTTATCGTCATTGGTTTGGGATCAGACTGCTGATTTCGCTGACTGTGACAGGTCAGTCTTGGGCTTCTTTTTCCATCTGTGACACAACAGTGTGTTGCCAAGATGATTCCTGTGGAAAGGTCAGAGCATATGTGTGTGAGATTCACTTGAAAGGAAGATGCACAATCAGGTAGCTTTACAAAATGTTATAGTATTGTAATAAGTACAGAATGAAACGCTTGTGCGGCTTGCTGTTATAGGAAAATAATAGCACTCGTCGGAAAAGTTATAGCTTCACTTCAGACTATTACAAAGCCCACTTTGACACTGGAGAGTCCTTCCCAAAATGTTCAGTTCATATGACCGAAAACTTAATATCAAGCCTTTTTATTCCTGAATGCCAGCATTAATATAAAAAAGCAAAAAATTACTCTTGTGGATGCTTTTATAGAAAATGTATCATTCTACACATCTTCTGACTAATCAGAATCAAGAACACTATAGCTGCCCGTAGCCGGGAGCTCGAGGGGCAGTATACACTCTTGCCCATGTCAATCCGAGCGACACTGTCCAGTCACGGGCGTCTGTGAGCTCATGCATACAGAGGAAGCATGTGATGGCTTCGCCCTCCCTGACTGGCAGGTGTGACATGGAGGGAAGGACTGCTGGGTAGGAATTGGAGACGACTAAATTAGGGAAAAAAGAATCAAGAACACAACAGCACAGGGTTATAATGTTCTATGTTCCATCTCTCTTTCAATAAGGACTGTTTAAGTACTCCTCAGTGTAAAATGTCCATGGCATAGAGTCAATCCTGATCTAGCGCCTCCGGTGTGGGTGGAGACGTGCCAAAAGTCCTGCGGATGGAGGCTATGGGGTGTTTGGGGCTGGATAAGGTTGACAGTATTAGGGTTAGACTTTAGCATCATAGAAGAGATTGAATAAAAAATTTAGCTCCTCCTCCTGGACTATTTGTTCTACAGCGAGGACTATCTCATCTCATCTGACTAGCAGGAAATGAAAGGGTATAATGCAATTTGTGTAATATGAGAACATGTGGGTGTTTATGTGTATCCTCACTTCATGGCAAGCTCTTTGTTGATCTGCTCCAGTGATCGGCCCTTCGTCTCCGGGACGCACATGATCACAAATATGAGTAGCACGAAGCTCATAGCAGTGTAGGAGAAGATCACGCTGGGAAGGCCGATCTTCTCTGTAACGAGTCATAAAGACAAAACTGCTTCGCATAACCCTACTAGACTTTACACACAAACTGAAATAGGATATGATGATATATAAATGTAAAAAAATGAATTGCAATGCAAATTGAATGGCAAAGTTTTAGCCAACACCCTTGATAAGGATCATGTGACATTTTTGTAACTGGCTAAACCCGCCTGCTTCCTGTCACAAGCTGTGGTCTGTATTGTGAGCTGTTGTTTCAGTTAGACAATATTCCTTTAGAAAAGGTGCCGCTGGTGATCTCTGGCCTGTCCATCCTTCTCCAATGGGTCCTAAGCTCACAGTCAGTTATTGCAGGTTAAAAAATGAATGGTCTGTTTCATTAAAACTGCTTACACTGTGCTTTAAAAATTATACAAAGAGTAAACTGATTTTAAATACATTATAGTTAAAGGTGTTGGCCTGGATTATTGTTAACTTATACAGTGTATTCAGTGTAGATGCATGTTGAAAGGCGCTTTATTACTGTATATGCATACATACAGGACTTCTGACTTGAACCCTGGTGTGTTCAGCCCCTCTGTGCAGTTTGTTTGGGCAGGTGTGAACTCAGTGATCATGTTCAAACGCACACTAAGGCGATCATTTCAGAACCGCTTGTTGAACCATTTCTAACAGAACTCTAGTGTGACTGAATTCTGATATCTGACTTATTACTGGGGGGAAAACATAAAAAAAGATCTCAGATGCTCTTAAAATCAATTCAGCTTTTTTGTGGTACTGTAGAACTGAACTCAGTTTTAATCTTTAATCTGTCATCATTATAGGGGTCTACTCTTGTGATATCTACAGACTGATTAAACCGACACTGAAGACAGCTTTGAAAACATCCCTGGCCCCCTCGCCTTCATTGGAAGTTCCTTGACTTCCAAGAATTCTGGCTGTGACTCGAAAATCCAGCCCGATACGCCAGGCACCGGGGGAACTGCACAACCTGTCCCTGACTAACCTCCTCCAGTTTCACTCACTCCTTCTGTGCCATCATTGCGCAAATGTTAAACACACTTGGGTAAAAGCGCTTGGGTAAGGTGGCATGGTTAGCCTTGGTGTAGGATTTAGATGGTTTCCCTTCTTCTTTCATTAGATCGAGTTCCTTTTCTCTAGACTCCAACAACCTTTTTGTTTCCCCTGTCCCAACTGTTTTGGAACGTGTTGCAGGTATCAAATTCGAAACGAGTGAATATTTGCAAAAAAATGATAAAGTTTATCCGTTTGAACATTAAATATCTTGTCTTTGTAGTGTATTCAATTGAATATGGGTTGAAAAGGATTTGCAAATCATTGTATTCTGTTTTTATTTATGTTTTACACAACGTCCCAACTTCATTGGAATTGGGGTTGTACACTGGAGTACAAGAAAAACTGGTACTGGAACCTATGCTTAAAATACACAGCAACACCACCTATGCACATCATTGGTTGTGTCCACCAGTGTACATAGAAAGCAACAGGCATCTATGGAAGCTTCTAGAGCTGTTTCCACTCTAAGAACAGCAAGTTATCACAATTTTGCGATTTTCAAGGCAGTTTAATAGTTGGAGCTTGTGAGATGTGTCATAGCATTTCGGAGGTAGAAGCAAAGTTTGGATTATCACATATGAGCATTTCAAGGGTGTACCGTGGCTACAAGAATTCAGGCAAAACCTCAAACTTATGACAGCAGCGAGACTGTCAAAAGACTCTGGGTGAATGTTACCAGTGTCGGTTGGCAAGGAAGTCTCAAGTAACATCGGAATTAAATGCTGGGGCCTGGACAAACATCAGCGTGAGGACTGTGCAACTTCCCCTCCAAGATCCCTACCACATATTAACTGGTATACCAATTTTTCAGGTACTTCAGTGTATATCTGACATATCAGACATTTCAGGCTACGACCATATGTGGATTGGCGAAGTCTAAGAAGTCTAAGTACATGACTGTACATAATCTCCTTAATCACTTTAACACCTCTGTTACGTGAATACAGAATTAATGGTTTTGACCTGAACAGAATATAAAGGTTGACATGACCGTAACACTCGGACACATGAAGACTCTCACTGTCACATACTGATAGCTTTTATGAGAAGCAGACCTCAGTAGGCAGTAGTCATTAATTGTCACAGGATATACTATAATAATGATTATTTAATGAAAGGCACTGCTCATTTACTTACGTTATGCAATGTTCTTCCTGGAACCCTGACGATTATCAATAAAAAACTTACAAAATGTTCTCATCATCATCAATTGACCATTAATTCTTGACCATTTCTGAGCAACAGAAGAAAGGATTTTCCGTTAAGGTCATGAATGGACCACTTAATACTGATAAATGAACAAAGTCAGTGGCAGTGGAGTGTGTTTCTAGGAACATGAATGGAAAAAACCTGCATTGATGATGCACTGAGTACAAATGAGGGACTGTATTTCCCATCAGTTTCTAGCACGTCTAATGTAAGAGATACACTTTGGTTCTAACTAGCGTTTGAAATCACACCAGCTTTTTTCAACACTTTTTCAGAACGAAGGCTTTGGTAAACATTTAAAATGGAGTTGCTTTACATCATCTACACTGAGTCTACATCTTCTACATTGAGGAAATAGAGAGGAATCCAAAGAGGCAGATTAAACTGAGCTGATCTAGACTATAAGGAGCCTTATTACAAAGTATGTTCACAGTATCGTAAGTTTTCTGTAAAGAAATTCATGATGCAATAGTCATATCACCCAAGTAAGTCATGCACATGTCTGGGTTCGGAGATAAAGAAACCTGCTTCGACCTGCCAGGGGTAAGAATTATTTGAAACCCTAACAGAATAAGTACAAACTAAACTGGTTACTGGTTACTAGAAAGCATTTGGGTCAGTTTTGGCTATTTATCTGTTACAGTATCTCACAAAAGTGAGTACACCCCTCACATTTCTGCAAATATTTTATTACATCTTTTCATGGGACAACACTATAGAAATGAAACTTGGATATGACTTAGAGTAGTCAGTGTACAGCCTGTACAGCAGTATAGATTTACTGTCTCCTGAAAATAACTCAACACACAGCCATTAATGTCCAAATAGCTGGCAACACAAGTGAGTACACCTCACAGTGAACATGTCCAAATTGTGCCCAGTTGTGTCATTGTCCCTCCCTGTTGTCATGTGACTCCTTAGAGTTACAAGGTTCTAGGTGTGAATGGGGAGCAGGGCTGTTAAATTTGGTGCTGTGGGTATGATTCTCTCATACTGGCCACTGGACATTCAAATGGCACCTCATGGCAAAGAACTCTCTGAGGATGTGATAAATAGAATTGTTGCTCTCCACAAAGATGGCCTAGGCTATATGAAGATTGCCAACACCCTGAAACTGAGCTACAGCATGGTGCAAGGTCATACAGCGGTTTCCCAGGACCTCGCCAGGGTCGACCAAAGAAGTTGAGTCCATGTGCCCAGCATCACATCCAGAGGTTGCCTTCAAAAAAGAGATGCATGAGTGCTGCTAGCATTGCTGCAGGGGTTGAAGAAATGGGAGTTCAGCCTGTCAGTGCTCAGACCATACGTCACACACTGCATCAACTCGGTCTGCATGGCCATCTTCCCAGAAGGAAGCATCTTCTGAAGCTGATGCACAAGAAAACCCGCAAACAGTTTGACAAAGACAAGCAGTCCAAGAGCATGGATTACGGGCACCATGTCCTGTGGTCTGATGAGACCAAGATGGCTCAGATGGTGGCCAGCATGTGTGGCAGCGCCCTGGTGAGGAGTAACAAGATAACTGTGTTTTGCCTACAGTCAAGCATGGTGGTGATAGGATCATGGTCAGGGGCTGCATGAGTGCTGCCGGCACTGAGGAGCTGTGGTTCATTGAGGGACACATGAATTCCAAGCCACCATGCCACAATGCATTGCGATGCAAAAATCTCATGCACTCATGCATCTCTTTTTGAAACCATCCTCTGGATATGAGGCTGACCATGTGGACTCAACTTCTTTGGTCGACCCTGGCGAGGTCCTAGGAAACCGCTGTATGACCTTGGCCACCGTGCTCTAGCTCAGTTTCAGGGTGTTGGCAATCTTCTTACAGCCTAGGCCATCTTTGTGGAGAGCAACAATTCTATTTCTCACATCCTCATAGAGTTCTTTGCCATGAGGTGCCATGTTGAATGTCCAGTGTCCAGTATGAGAGAATCGTACCCACAGCACCAAATTTAACAGCCCTGTTCCCCATTCACACCTAGAACCTTGTAACTCTAACAAGTCACAAGACACCAAGGAGCAACAACAACACAACTGGGCATAATTTGTACATGTTCACTGTGAGGTGTACTCACTTGTGTTGCCAGCTATTTGGACATTAATGGCTGTGTGTTGAGTTATTTTCAGAAGATCTATACTGCTAGACAAGCTGTACACTGACTACTTTAAGTTATACCCAAGTTCCATTTCTAGTGTTGTCCCATGAATAGATATAATAATATATATTTGCAGAAATGTGAGGGGTATAGTTTCAGAAACTAGTGGCGAACATATCAGGGATGCATTTTTTTTTAGTTCAGTGGTGTCTAACCTTCTTCACACAGGGCCGGTGTGGGTGAGTGTTTTCTTTTCAACCAAGCAAAAGCCAAGCACTACTGAAAGTCAAGATCCATTGATTAGATCCACTGATTACAAAATAGGTGGAATGAGTGGTGACTAGAAGGAAAGCCTGCACCCACACCAGCCCTTTGTGGAGAAGGTTGGGCACCCCTGTTCCAGAGAGACATGGCAGTAGCTATATAGAGCTTTTAAAAGCCAACTACCTATAAATGCGATTCAATCTATACGTACCGCATAGTGGTGTGTAATATGACCGCCCCATGAAGTGTGAGAAAGAGCATGAATGAAGTGAAATAAGCATACCAAATTTCAAAAGTGTGGCTTAAGCAATTCTTGAGATATTGAAATGTGTCCGGTGCAGCCCCTACAGAATGTGGCTGTGAAATTTCATGATGTTTGAGCCTTTTTGCTTTGAACATTATTCACTAGGTGGTGAGACTCCAAAAAAGAATCCTAATGAGCTAGTTGAATGTGCTTCCTAGAGGCCAACTTGCCACTTCAGGGGGTGCTAGCATGAAGGGAAACACAAACCTATAGACACAAACCTTATATTCTATATCAGAGATGTGGGGTTACAATCACACCAAGTGTCATGTGGATTGGAGAAATCTATATCATTGACCAAAACTGGTGGGAAAACTATATAATTGGCAGTGTACACTGAAATACCAGAAAAACTATTCAAACTACATAGCAACACCACCGATACACCATAGACACAGACATCTATGGAAGCTTCTAGAGCTGTTTCTGCCATGAGAAAGGCAGGTTTTCATGATTTTGCAATTTTCAACATGGTTTAGAGCTCATGTGATGGGTCCTCAAACTTTTGACTTGGCAAGAATCGTTTTACGTGATAGGTATGCAACACTCCCTCAAGTAACATCGGAATTCAATGCTGGGGCCTCAACAAACATCAGCATGAGGACTGTGCAACGTTCCATCCAAGACTAGTACAGGAATAAAAACTGGTAAACCAGTTTTTCTGGTACTTCAGTGTTCAGTCTATGCTACTTCTTTACAACCTTTATTTTTCTTTGTAATGCCTGCAGATACATTTCATGAGAGGTTTTAATTGTAAGAACTTAATTGTAAATGTAAGAACTAAATTTGTGAGTCAGGAAATGAAGAAAAATCAGACCACAAGCACCGCTTTGAGCCAGTCATTTGGACAGGTTACTTTTGCAGCATCATATGTAACACACATAGCATTGAGAAAACTTCATTTAAATGTTGCTTCTCACAATGTCACCGTTTTTGCCTGTCACTTGCTAGACACCTCCCATTTATTTACAAAAATATTCCTCCTGCTGAATCAGCCTGCTGTAATGCTGTCATAAGCTGCATCTATATTCAACTGTAATTCATATCTGTAGATTATGTGGCTTGCCTGTGAGTGTCAGGAAGGTCATTGATATGAGCAGGTTCATGGCCCAGTTGAAGGCAGAGACCACAGACACGGCTTTTCCTCTGATCCCGGTGGGAAAGATCTCGCTCAAAACCACATAGACCACTGAAATAAATATACAGTCATACACAGTCATAATATGACAAACACTCTTTTTAATTATTATTACCATACTGCATTAATCTCTGAGTGGGGTTATGCAAAAGTAATGCACCGGTAGGCCAACGCACCTCTCACACGTCTCATCACACCTCTCATCATACCTCTCACACTTCTCATCACACCTCTCATCACACCTCTCATCATACCTCTCACACCGCTCATCATACCTCTCACACATCTCACACCTTTCATCACTCCTCTCACACATCTCATGACACCTCTCATACCTCTCATGACACCTCTCACACCTCTCATCACACCTCTCATCACACCTCTCACACTTTTCATCACACTCTCATCACACCTCTCACTACACCTCTCATCGTACCTCTCACACATCTCACACCTTTCATCACACCTCTCATCACACCTCTCACACGTCTCATCACTCCTCTCACACATCTCATGACACCTCTCACACCTCTCATCACACCTCTCACCACACCTCTCATCACACTTCTCACACGTCTCATCACTCCTCTCACACATCTCATGACACCTCTCACACCTCTCATTACACAACACATTACACAACAGAGCAACAGAGCAGCCTTCATTATGTTTTTGACATTTTTG
>JAOVYV010000017.1:3711715-3727219 GCA_025674545.1 Hassar affinis | reverse complement strand
TTCCCAGGTCGCCCCACCCGGGGATCGAACCCGGGTCCTTCTTGCTGTGAGGCGACAGCGCTATCCACTGCACCACCATGCCACCCAACTTAGCAGGTATACAGGTTAAGTGTAGAAGTATACAGTAGAATACATCGAACGCTAAATGGTTAACTTGTGATTTTTCTCATGTTCTGCAGTCGACATGTTAACCCTAAGAAGATCACATCCCTGAGATCCAGTAAACGCAATGATGGAAACTGAATGTTTTGGGGAAAATAATATTGTTTTATTGCAAACCAAACAGTCACATAAATCAAACATCTTAGAATTTTACAGTACATGTTTAACAGTTATCATGTAAGCATATCCTTAGTTGCTTTGTTCCATATATATTAAAACTAATACACAGACTCAAAATATACAAACAAACTTAAATAGCAGTACACAGTCATATCGAGTGGAATGTGGCGAGTGGACACAGACGGAATGCTTTTTGTTTCTGAGCGGTTTTGTTACATCACAAAAAGAGGCTGGAAGACTAAAAGGTGAGACAAAGGCGTCTGATTGGTCAGTCCAGGCGTCTATCTACACGCATACATAGCAGCAGATTCCTTCCAGCGTTGGCCCACTCAATCAAGGGGAATGAAAAACAGCCAGATGATGAAAATAAAAAAGGAAACACAATGCTTAAAATCATAGGCTAATTGTGCAACCAAACTGAGGTCATGCAATTGGTGACAGACTGTGGTCATATGACCCAGAGGACTCATGAGGGAGAGGGAAGATGAAGGCACATATACACACAGAGTCCTCTGGAAACACAGCATTCACATTCTGACAACAGCAATACCTTCTTGAATATGTGGGTGAAAAAAAAAGTCCATTAGCACTCCTGCACATTCTCTCTCTTTCTCTCTGTCCATCCAGAACAGTCTGACCAGGACATCTGTAAGCGGAGAAGTAACCATGCTCTGCGCGGACAAACAAGACAACGACGATGACAATGAAAGTCAATTCTCTCATGTGTACAATTTAGGCCTTTAAACCAAGGCCTATGGAGCTGCCTAAGGCCATGTGCAAACAGGGCCCCCCAATTGGGGGCGAGGAAATGGGGCTGGCTTCATTCTCATAGTGATGCACTACAGGTGGGACTCCATGGGACGGCATTTCCATGGTAATGAGCTACGGATTCAGAGTCTATGGGATGGTGTCACCATGGTGATAGGCTACAAGTACGAGTCCACAGCAGGAGCATAGGAGAAGCCCAGAAAGGCCTCAGCCGCGTCACTGATGCTGGCGGTCACTAGAGCACTGTCTGGGGAGCAGCCAATGGAGCTTGGCACTGGCTCGTCTGTGAACTCTGGGTCGAAGTGCCGTAGGTCATTAGGGCCAGTCTGGTGGAAAAAAAAAACACACAAAATAATTAATTAGCCTGAAAAACGGGCATACATGGATTTGTATTTAAACACAAATAAGTATATCAACAGTGGAGTCAATCCTATATTCTCAGCACCTTATTTTTAATCAATATTCCCAGGAATCTATGTAGTGAAAACAGGTCAGCATATCTGAAGTTGTGTTAATTAGCCAATTTCATTAATAGAATAGTTAAGTCACTTGTATAAAAGAAGGTCTTTTTATAAGTGTCTGCTTAGACACAGGGTGTGACATTTAGTGACCCTATGACCCCACCTATGATCTTAGGAACCCCCTAAGGAACCCTTGGAACTTCCCTTAATGTATCTTGTACAGCTGAGGAAATGTAGAGCCTTGGGGAATACACAGCCTTGGGAACATGGATACACTCATGACCTTTATCCTTACTAAAGACGACAGCAAAATAATGGAACATACCACGTTGGGGTTGAAGGGGGGGGTGAGCTTCTTAGCATTCAGATCGTCCCAGTTGATGGGGGAGAAGAACATGTGGTTCTTAATCTCATTCTGTAAAGAAAGCAACAAGAAGCCATCACATGAGCCATCTAAAAATAACAATGTTCATTCATGTTTCAGGCACAGATGCTGCCAAACAAAATGCTTACAAAGTCATCGGTGCAGCCCAGCCTCTTGGTACGGTCCTTCTGCAGCAGACCCTCCAGCAGATGACGGGCAGCGTTGGAGATGTTGGGCTTCAGCTGCAGCGGCTTGTTCAGAATGTTGTCGTACATCTCTGCTGTGTTGCGGCTATAAAATGGAGGCTGTTGGCAAAGTAAAAAATAAGTGCAGGGTGAAAACTCTGGGTGGGTGGGTGTAATTATATAGCTGACGAGGTTCCTTGTATGATGCAATACTCACCAAGCCATAGAGCATCTCATAGAGCACAGCGCCCAAACACCACCAGTCCACTGTCCGGTCATACGGCTGCTTATGCAACACCTCTGGAGCCAGATACTGAAAGACAACGAGAAAGAACATTAATAAGAGCTCGAGTGGATCTCTCCTGTCGCAGACGGAGATACAAAGTACCGTCTAAGGATATTTATTTAGCACCGTCATTCCATTACAAGAGCCACTAAAAGCGACAAGAACAAAATAGAGCCATTACGGTTGCCGGTGGTCTCTATAGCAACTGTCAACTAGCAGAGACGGATGGTACGTACCTCCGGCGTCCCGCAGAAGGTGGACGTGGTTCCATTAGGCTCTATGTTCTCCTTGCAGAGGCCAAAGTCTGTTAGGATGATGTGTCCTTGCGAGTCCAGCAGGATGTTTTCAGGCTTCAGGTCCCTGTAGACTATGTTCAGGGAGTGCAGGTAGCCCAGAGCGCTGGCGATTTCAGCAGCGTAGAAACGAGCACGGGGTTCCAGAAAGCACCGTTCCCTCTGAAGGTGATAGAACAGCTACGGAAAGAGAGAAAGATAAAAAAAAGACAAAGAGAGAATGATTAAGTCCTTGGTCCGACATCCTGCGAGCCATATTCAATCAGCGCTTTCTTCACTCTTACAACAATGAGAGGAAATGAGAGTGTACTCTACTGAAAGATTCAACACACACACACACACACACACAAAACCAAAGCTCCATCACTGCTAAATTGAGCTGCCCCTTTACACACACACACACACACACAGGCCCTCCCAGCCATTTCCTGAATAGCTCCTTTTAAAGAGCACAGAAGGGATATCCGCTCTCTGTGTCTGTCTCTGTCTCTCCCTCACCGTCTCACATGTCACACACAGAAACGTACCACAGACACGCTGAGATAGTCTTACCTCTCCGCCATTGATGTAGTCCAGCACAAAGTAGAGCTTGTCGGCAGTTTGGAAGGAGTAATGCAGGCCCACGAGGAACGGGTGCTTGACGTTCTTCAGTAACACGTTACGCTCAGACATGATGTGTTTCTCCTGAAACGTACACGGGAACAAGGTCGGGGTCAGTGCATTTGTAGCAGAGGAATCGGACAAGACAGAAAACAGCTAACTAAAAGAATGTATATAAACCTATTAAAGCAAAAGTTTAACATTTGGCAACCTAATCTTTATCAATTGTCTCAGACAATCAGTAACCTTTTGGCTCATTCGTAACGGAAGTCAAGTTTGTTGAACCGAGTCAAACGGTATTCGAAATTAATTTCATTTATTATTATATTTTTAAACATAAAATGCATGCATGCAGGAATTCTTCCGAACTGTTTTAAAATGGCTCGATCGATTCTTTAAATAAGATTTGCAGGCCTTCAGTGAATTTTTACCATTTGATATTGCTCTACAGCACATTAAAACGTGTCAAAATGCTGGTCTGTGGTAAGCATGCATACGCAGATTGAGAAACGGTGGAGTATCCCTTTAACAAGTCCTAGATATCCCCAAAAGATTTTACTTCATCTGAGACTACAGGGGAATGAGAGAGGAAAAAAATAGATTCAACCCAGTCTGGCCTATTTAACGAGATCACATTTCGCACCTCTTTCTTCTTCAGGATGGCTTTCTTCTGCAGCACTTTAACCGCATAGAATTTGTCATCGCCGCGATGGCGAGCCAGGAGAACCTTTCCGAAGCTGCCTTTGCCGATAACTTTCAGGAAGTTGAAGTCGGAGGGCTTGGCGGTCGGGTTGGACGAAGGCCCCAGGTTGATCTGCTGAGACGGGCTAGGCTACAGGACGAGACAGAGTCGAGGTCAAAGATACGTACGTCTGCACACAAGTATCGTGTATGCATAAGCGCAGGGGTGCAGGTACTTACAGGAGGAGAGGGGTTGCTGGTCATCAGCTCGGGGTCTTGCGGCGGTGTCAAGGTCAGGATGGAATCCACCTCGGGACTGTAGAAAGACCAGAATGAATCCAAAACGTGTAGTCCATGAAGATGAAGATGCATTTGCTAGTGTATTTGCTGATGCATGCATTTTCTCATTATTTGTTGTGAATATTGAAATCCTCTGTGCATTATAATCTTTAATCAGTGTTGTGAAGCAATGTTCCCATAAATAAATAAAAAAATATGAGAAATAGTAGTAGAAGTAATTAACTATATAAAGCATTTAGAAAACATTTTTTTCTGTGTTTTCCATTAATAAACTAAATACTCACTGCTTGCAGGCATAGGAGCTGGTCGCCAGTTTCTGAATAAAGTCATTCAGTCCCATTTTCCTCTGCTTCATAAAAGCTGCGGGAGAAAAAAACAAGGGAGAAAGAAAAGATAAAAGGAGTCACTTGATATTCTTCCACTGAAGCAGGTTGGCATGAAGGAGCTCCATTCATCGCAGCTACAATGAAAGCCTACCGCTGAGATTAGCCACCAGTCCCCTTGTTTTAGAGTAGGTCATCGCGGGAGCGCTCACGCTCGTCTCCGTTTGTATGGTCATGACTGTTGCAGTAGTTTTCCAGCGCGGGCACGAACCCAAAACGACACAAAAGCCTGAGTGAACTCCTACACTGCGCTTTCCTCACTTTATACCAGGCAGCCGGCTGAATCGTGGGCGGAGACTGCCGACACTTTCGAACGCACCACCGACCAATCAGACGCGACTGCGCTCTGAATAGTAATGAGTCACGAGTCACGCCCCTCCCACGCCTGCACCGCTATCGCAAAGGCTCTCACGCACAGACCGCGTTGCCAGATTGGGTAGCGTTTTGACCCAATTTTTTTTCGGAGCAAACCTATTTTTATGAAACGCCTTAGGCCATATAATTAGTATAATTAAATTAAATATTACTAATTGTACATTTTAATTGTTCTCTAAAGTTGAAATGTGTGCGCGAACTGAGCGGGTTTAAATTAGTGGGTTAAAAGAAAGGTTCTGGCAACCCGATCAAAAACAAGAAAAACTGACCACCAAAAATCGTGTGTTTTTATAAAGGAATGAGAATAACACCGTGATGTGTGTATTAACCTGTTACTCAGTAGTATACACTTTTCCACGTTATATCTCAATATATTGCATGGACCCAAAAAACACGGTAAAGCTCTTTAGCATGTAAAAAAAAAGAAGACATTTTTTTAGTTAAGAGTCAGGTCCCATGTCGAGAACAACCCGAGGAACATTCAGCTGATAAACTAATGAGTGCATCTTACACAGGAGTCAACGGAAATAATATTTTCCATCTTTCCGCTTTAAATGAATATCATTCTTTTACACCATGTAACGTCCTACCTGATCAGAGACAGGTTCCGGGCAGAGATAACCACACCAACACCCCTGAACTCACTTTAGTTTACCGGTGAATCCACGAGCCTATAAGAAGTGACCGAGTGAGTAAACTCGCGCTCTCTCCTAACTGCACCGGGCGGCTCGCGCGACGCCGACACAACCGAGAAAGTCAGTGCCAAAAACTTTAGTCAGTGTTGCCAGATTGTTTTTAATCAACTTCTTTTAATCCAAATCCACTCAGCCACAGTTATATATTTGAATGCGCATGCACCTTTATTTAAAAATGTTAATAAATATCTAAAACATTTCCTCTCTACAACAAATAATAAACTTTACCAGTGTTTCTATGTGTACATGAAGTGTCTGTAATGCAAAAAAGATAAAAAAAAAAAATACATTTTTCCACCATGACAAGCTTATTTTCACCCTGAACAAACCCCCAAAAGATTTTTGCTATCAAAAAAACACCCATCCCTTCATAGACGCAGTCTTCTTGTGAACATTGTGTACCATGATAAAGGAAATGTGATATGAATGGCTCTATTAGTACAGCAAACACAACAATGTCTAAAGGCAAAATATTTATATTTAGTGTCTCGAGCCTTACAGAGTTCTCATACTTGATTTAAAAAAAATCTGAATCTTTTATTTGTCTGAACTAAATATTCACCCTCTCCCCCAAAAAAAACAACTATGCAAATGAATCAACACTTTAAATTAATCCAGCACTGAAAAAATCCTGTTCTAAATTCTAAGCAACAGCACCAATCTGGCAACCCAGATTTAGGATAAGGAGAGAAAGCTACAGTTATGCGGTGAACCAAATTTCTTCATTCATGGCATATTATAGTGCAGACATATGGATAACATCAGCAAGTGAGAGATAGCTTATTAATAACTTATTGTTTCAATGCAAAATTTAAAAAGAAACCTGAGATACAAACCGTTGAGCCACTCGCCACTCCTCATCATCTTATGAGCCTCCTGAGAAGTGAATTCAACCTAACACAGTATACTTTATCACACACAGGCCAGGAATCCTTATCAGATTCAGGCCAACCTGACATATATTAACTGTGTTAAAATGAGGCCAAGAGTTCTCACGGAGGTGACACTTGGTATGATTGAGTGCAGTTCAGGCACTCTTAGAGGAAAGGACATTGAACTGGACATTTCCTTGTTGCTAGGATATCTACGGCCACTTAAAACTACAGAAGTACAGAATATCTATTTCACAATAATGTCATACTAATGAGAAATCCACCACAGAATAGTACAGATGTTGACAGTGACAGTGGATTCAAGCCGCAGTGCCATGCAGCTACGTGTTGCAGAGATTAACATGGAAGCTTTGGAGACTGGTCTGTGTGAGCAGAGTGTACAGATGAAGATCAGAGAGCTGGACATGTGACTAAAGCGCCACTGGCTCTCTCTCCTTAGGTAGAGATGAAGCTAGTGTTAGATCCCACTGCACCTCTATCAGCAGGTAGTTGAATGGTATTGTGATTTTGAGAGCAGCTATATTGGACAAGTACTTTTTTTTCCTTAGCACTCTTTGGTATCATTCCAAGCCCTGTAGGTCCTGCCTCCCAAAGTGTGAAGGTAGAATTGTACCAGGAAGCTGGAAATGATAATAAAGCTGTACTCTGAACTTAAATCTGTCAGTATAGACTCTCACTGTTATTTAATGAAAGTGTTCACCTAAAATGACATTATGTGCTTTTATAATATCTTAAAAGCAAGTATATGACGGTATGAGCATGCATTCAGACAACAATGCAGCCCTGGCTTGGTTATGCCATTAACCTTGTAGCTCAGGTGCAAAACCGAAAACCAAAGCAACCACCTACAGGGTTAGTGGAAAATTTGTCATTTGTTTGTAAATCTGATTCTCTGCGAAAGCATTCATTTAACTGCCCAACCTCTGAGACAAAACGTCATTCAAGCAAGAGGATAAACAAATCAGAACAGAAGCCATCAGTGCTGACAATAAACAGGCCTACATTTACTTTGTTATCATCTTTCAGGAGCTCCTAGGAGAGCATGCCAAGCAAACTGATTTTTAAAAACCTTTGTAGTTCAAAATGGTTTAGAAGGCTTTGCTCTCTCTCTCTCTCTCTCTCTCTCTCTCTCACACACACACACACACACACATATTTGTATTGCTATACTTGTGAGTACTTAGGTTAAAAGGTTAGAAATACCGATACCTGTGGGGACAATTTGGTTCCCACAAATATATAAAAACATGGTCACACACACTCACACACACACACACACACACACACACACACACACACACACACCAGGGTCTAATTTTGTACATTGGCTGCAATCATAAATGCTGAACAAACTGAGTTAAATCCATTAGACAAGTTTTATTGTACTACGTTACATCTTATCTGCATATTGCCATCAACAAAAAGCTTACTACTCATCTGTAGAAGGTGTTTATAGGCAGCCAGCTAGCATGAGCTAACCTGACAAAATTCCCGAACAGCCATTTAAGTCATATTTATAAATGTTTATCATCTTTACTGCCACTAGATAGACTAGCATTTGCTAACCTGAGAGGTTTGCTAAGCAGACCTCTTCATGTTTATAGTCTTTATATTAATGCTGACTAGGATAAACTAGCAAGACTAGACTTGATAGTAAAAGGATTTTAAGTCTCTTCAAGTCTCATCTCTTCTGTCACTAGATAGATACATGGAGTGAGATGATCTGACAGGATATCTGAGAGGAAATCCTTTTAATTCACAATCTCCTAATATTTAGTCTTTACTGCTAAAGCTGTAACAGATAACTTGTGGTAACCTGACAAGATTGATGATTAACTGATGGTTACAAACATTTATCATCGTTGCTGCCAAGTAGGCAGCTAGCATGAGCTAACCTGACAGGATTATTACCCGAGAAGCTATTTAAGTCTTTATAAATGCATTTGTATTAGGTCATATTTATAAACATTTATCATCTATACTGCCACTAGATGGACTAGCATGAGCTAACCTGAGTGGATTTCTGAGCACATTTTTGAAGCATAATCTCTGTTAATACTGGCTAGCATAAACTGGCAAGATTTCTAAAAAGGAGTTGTAAACATGTGTAATCTCTTCACCCACTAGATAGATGCCTAACATTTGATAATCTGACAGGATTTCTGAGAGGAAATCCTTTTAATTCACAATCTCTTCATATTTAGTCTTTACTGCTAAAGCTGTTACAGCTAACTTGAGCTAACCTGACAAGATTTATGGTAAAATGATGGTTACAAACATTTATCATCTTTGCTGCTAGGCAGACAGCTAGCATGAGCTAACCTGACAAGATTTTTTACCTGAGAAGCTATTCAAGTCATATTTATAAACATTTATTGTCTATACTGCCACTAGATGGACTAGCATGAGCTAACCTGAGAGGATTTTTAAGAATATTTTTGAAGCATAATCTCTGTTAATACTGGCTAGCATAAACTAGCAAGACTTTTCAAAAGGATTTGTAAACATGTATAATCTCTTCTGCCACTAGATAGATGCCTAGCATTCGATAATCTGAAAGGATATCTGAGAGGAAATACATTTAAATATACATATACATAAATACATAAAAACATTTAGTCTTTACTGTCAAAGCTGTTAGAACTAAGTTGAGCTAACCTGACCAGACTGATGGTTAACTGAACATTTATCATCTTTGCTGCTAGGTAGATGTAGGTAGGATGTAGGTTGCTGCTAGGTAGAACCTGACAGGATTTCTGAGGGGATATTAAAGTAATGGTTAGATAGACATTCTGAGAGTCAAATCTTCATAATATTTGCTGCTAGTCCTATCCAAATGGCTAACCCAAGCTGACAGGATGTCTGATGGAATTTATGGATCTCAGAAATGTTTTTACTGGTAATGAGGTAGCGTGAAATGATAGCATATCCAGGTAAAGATCTTGTTAAATGCAATGGCATAAAAGAGCTCGAATAATTGTTATTCGTTTCATCTATAAATACGTATTTCTGGACATGTTGAAGAGTCGCACAAGAGGTCAATCCAATCTGTACCATGCCTGAATTGATATGCAAGAGGTTCACTGAGTGCATTACGGGATAATTTATATGACAGTCAAAGTACTCAGAGCCATGACTTATGGTGCTGGTTGAAATCCTGAAAGCGGATATATATTAGGTAGAATATTCAAATATAAGAATAGCTTGTGTGTTATGCACAGAAGGTAAAATAAAAGATATCAAGGCTTTTTTTTGCAAATGAAATTTAATTGAATTAGTTAATGATGTGAGTAAAAACCTTCCTTTTTTTCCTTTATGATATCTGTCTGCTTTCTCATACAAGACTGTGCTCTTTTTTCCATCCATTGTCCCATAGACAACACCACTGTATGTATTGTGTCAAGTACCCCCCCCCATCCCCCCCATCCACCCCCAAACACACACACACACACAAACACACTGTAAACACAATACAAAGACTTCAGATGGATGATTTGAGGCTAAGCGGTTAAATAACCCACTGTTCCCTTCATACTGGCCTTACACTCATCCATCGTCAGCTAATGTCGGTTTTCACCATGCTGCCATACACAGCTGCCATAATTACAACTCAGAGATGAGTCACTCTGTTATTGTGTTTTCTGTGACTGAACTAGGCCCGGTTGTAGTTTTCTTTGTTCATTCTTTAAGACTCAAAACTCAAGCGTTTATATTTCTCTCCCTTGCTGACATTTTGTTTTATTGAGGCATATTTTATTCTCTCTCTCTTTCTGTGGTGTGTGAAACAGTCTGTGAGAGAGGAGGAGTTGATGATAGAAGAGGATTTCGAGGATTTAGTCCAGCAGGGTTCAAGCTTGAGTGCCCAAACACTGTTTTTATTTGCATTTTGAAAATGGTGGTTACATAATATGCCTTAAAAACCTACTAGTGTCTTGAACTAAATCCAGCCATTATGCATGCTGGTTGAATGTGGTTTTGGAGCATATAGTGTTTTGGGGCTCCATTATATTACGTAATTAAACACAAACTCATACACACGTGTATGCACATACATGGACACACATCCTGGAGATGAGCCAGATCTAGATCCATGCTGGCAGAAAGCCATTACAAAATGATAGGCTGTTTAGCAAAGGTGACGGAGCTTTATGAGATAATGTGAAGGGATTTAGTACATGACCGAGCAACCACCAACCATCACGCTGGATCTTTTTGTGCTTCAGGAACAACAACAAGGACTAATAACAGCAGTGCCTTACTATAACATAATGTTCCTGTTTGACTATGCAGCCCAGATAGTAAATAAGTGACAGCACAGACTTACCACTTCCATCTGGCCTACAAACAACCATGAAATGATAATGATGGAGTCTGGCTACCAGAACACAGCAACAAATCGACCTTGATGAGACCACATATCCGGCAGGATGTGAACCAGGGCTTAGTTGGACTATTTTCTGGTTCAAAAACTGAAATGCTACCTAACTATTAGACATGATTAATTCCGTTTGGACCAGTGTTGGTCCAGATCCCAAATGTTGTGAAAACCATAAATATGGTTGCTATATTTTGGCTATTTTAGTCCCACAATACACATGCCTACACCATAACTGTCCAAAAATGATTGCCCTTGTATTATCTGCTATCTGGAAACCTAAGAATTGTATTTATCTGTTGCCTCAGATTATATATAGAGTATACTGCACATTCTGAGATGCTTTTCTGTTCACTACAGTTGTAAAGAGTGGTAATTTGAGCTTCTTTTCTGACCCCTTTCATCAACAAGGTGTTTCCAACCATATACCTGCTGCTCATTGAGTGTTTTTTTTGCTTTTTGCACAGCAATTTGTACTCTATGCAGATTGCTGTGTGTGAATATCCCAGGAGATCAGCAATATCAGAAATACTCAAGCTAGCCCAGCTAGCACAAACAACTATGGCACTGTAACTAAGTTCACATTTCCCCCATTTTGATGTTTGATGTAAACACTAAATTATGTTATAGTGTAGTATTGTATTGTATAGTATAGTGCAGCATAGTGTAGTATAGTGCAGTATAGTGAAGTATAGTATAGCATGTTAATGCCCTTAAAAAATAAAATAAAATTTGTTGATAAGTCCCTTGCATAGCATAGCATAGCATAGTATAGTGCAGTACAGTATAGTGTAGTATAGCAGAGTGTAGTGTAGTGTATTAGATTGTAGTGTAGTGTAGGCAGTATAGCGCAGTGTAGCATAATGTAGTATAGTATAGCATGTTAATGCCCCTAAAAATAAAATAAAATTTAGTATATAAAGTATAGTATAGTATAATATAGTATAGTGCAGTGTAGTGTAGTACAGTACATTATAGTGTAGTATATTAGATTGTAGTGTAGTGTAGTATAGTGCAGTGTAAAGTAGTATAGTATAGTGTAGTATAGTCAAGTGTAGTATAGTATAGTGTGGTATAGAGTAGTGTAATGTAGAGAAGTATAGTTTAGTAGATTGTTGTATAAAGTAGTATAGTATATATATGTGGTGTAGTGTAGTATAGCACATAATACTATAAAGTAGTATAGTATAGCACACTGTAGTATAGGGTAGTGTAAAATAGTATAGTATAGTATAGTATAGTATAGCACACTGTAGTATAGTGTAGTATAGTATAGTGCAGTATAGTATTGTATAGTGTAGTGTAATGTAGTATAGTATAGACAGTGTATTATAGTGTAGTATAGTATAATGCAGTGTAGTATAGTATAGTGTAGTATAGTATAATGCAGTGTAGTATAGTGTAGTGTAGTATAATGCACTATAGTCTGGGATAATAATATACAATGATAAGGAATTTTAAAATAATTATATAATGTTGCATTATGTTTTCTAATAAAACATATGAGTATTTAAAGCTAAAACTATTTTAAAATAATGTTACACTGACACTGTGGTGTTATATATGCTTGCAGTTTAAAAAGTAATTTGAAATTTTGAAAAAAATGTGGAATTTTTTGTGTGTGTGTGTGTTTTTGTGATATGACTGATGGTCCTGGTGTGTGAAGTATATGTCCTGAGAAATGGTTGTATATGAAATACAATGGAACACATTTTGGAATGAAATACAGTATGTGCATTGTACATAATGCTCATAATAAGTTGTATGGTTATCATGTCATGACTTTTTCTCACTGTTCCACTTCAACTCGGAGAGCTTATTAGTTCAGTCTAACGCAGGGTTCACATAGTTCAGTCTAGTGATGTAAAATGGGATAAGCAAGTGGAAAATAAAAACTATAATTAGAGATAAGCCCCAATGGAAAGTTTGTTGGACAACTACAAGAGCTCTGGAAAGCCAGCAGTCATATTGAATAAGTCCTCCCATTTTTCCTGACTTTGCTGTACTGTTTTTGTAATAATGCACATGTGAAGGGTCAGCTTATACAGTCACTGTAGACAAATTCAGTCATCTACACTGCACCAAACTCCTGCTTTCTTCCTTTCTCTCTCTGCTGCATTGTAATACAGTAAGTAGAATGTAGGTAAAAACACAAACAAACAAAAACTAAAGAAGTGGGTTATAAATCTCCAGGTTAATTACAATTGGGATTCTCAAAGCTCTTTATACAACCAACCAGACACCAGTGTGGCTCGTTTAGGCACAGTGAAACAACAAAGGCTATTTGTTAAGTTAATGTTATTCATATTCATTATTCGTTAATGTTATAAGCTCTTGCTTAATGTTTTTTTTTTATAATCCTGTGATACTCTGCTCTGTGGTTTAACCAAATAAGTAAACTCTGTTGTTCATCAGATATCATGGAGTATATGAGGCCATTATTTGGCCAGCTTGGACTGATTTAAATTGGCCCATGAAAGTCTTGCTAGATGCAGTCTTTCCATTATATAATTTTGAAGATATGTTATCTTAGTGAGTGCAGTGGATTTCTCTAGCTCCTTTGTTGACAGTTTTATGCCACAGAAATGAGCTCCGCCCCCAGCTAAAAAGGGCTTACGTGGCATGTAAGATTTTGATCGTTTAAGAACAGTAATGTATGCCAGAGTTTTCACCATAACTGGAATTTATCTCAGCGACAACAGAAAGCCCCAGACTACTCCTTTAAGTCAGTCCTCGTCTCCCTTTATTAGGCCCCATATTATAAGCTCCTTTATGGGCCACCTTACTCGACTACAATAGCTGTCACAATTTTGTAGGTCCTTAAAAGACACCTTAAAAAGCTTTTCATTTATTCATCCTCTGTAATCAAGGGAAGACAGGATGCTAAGCAGCGGTGCGCTGAACCCTGGAGCTGTGAGGCGTTGGCAATGCTACCACGCTGCACCATCGTGTCATCCCAGAGACATTGCTCCACGTCTTTAAAGTGCACGCTTTGTGCTAATCTTTCGCATTTGAGTTTCATGAGCATATCATTAACATTCATAAAATGGAATTTGCCTTGATATTCTTACAAACAGAATGCAGGCAGAGATAATGGCTAAAATAAAGGATGTGAATATAATTGCCAAGTCATTTCTTCTAGTCAGTCTCTTTTGTTCATGACATTTTCAGGTTGTTTCCAGCGTTGAGACAATTATGAGACGAAAATATGTGAAGAGCTGCAGTGAGTCATCAGGCTTTAGAAACGTTAATTAAACTGGGACACTCTTGCTCTTCGACATATTTCAGAATACGGTGATTTGCAAATCCTTTTCAACCCAAATTCAATGGAATACACTACAAAGACAAGATATTTAATGCTCAAATGGATAAACTTATTTTTTTTCAAATATTCATTTGAATTTGATGCCTGCAACACGTTCCAAAACAGTTGGGACAGGGGCGTGTTTATCGCTGTGTTACATCACCTTTCCTTTTAACACTCTATAAGCGTTTGGGAACTGAAGACACTAACTGTTGAAGCTTTGTAGGAGGAATTCTTTCCCATTCTTGCTTGATGTACAACTTCAGCTGCTCAACAGGTGTCGGGGGTCTCCGTTGTCGTATTTTGCGCTTCATAATGCGCCACACATTTTCACTGGGAGGACAGGTCTGGACTGCAGTCTAGGTGCTCATAAAAAGCGAGTGAATATTTGCAAAAAAACAATAAAGTTTATCTGTTTGAACATTAAATATCTTGTCTTTGTAGTGGATTCAATTGAATATGGGTTGAAAAGGATTTGCAAATTATCGTATTCTGCTTTTATTTATGTTTTACACAACTTCATTGGAATTGGGGATATATATTATATATATATATATATATATATATTATATACAGCTCTTACTGGTGTCGGACGTGCAGCCATAGTCTGGATCAGCTTCTCCGTGATAATACAAGTCCATCGCCTGAAAAAAACACACAGATCGTCAGCATGGTTACGTCTCAATATATTTACTTTAGGAACAACATTTGTTAAGTTACGTACACTGTCATTAAATGTATGAAATAGTTTGTATGTGCAATATATTCAAGACTATATTATCATGTGTTTAGCTACTAGCTTACACAATTACAGTTACAAGGACAGGGCCTAGGGAGCATTTTGTTCAAATATCACTAGTGTAAATATGACCAAGCTTGTTGTTGTCTTGTGCAAAACTATGTTCATTTGTACTAAGGAAAACAGCGACTGTCGGTTGTCCAAGATGGCAGCCTGATAACGTAACTGCATTTGTCCAATTTTATACTTATAGATTACAGTAATGCAAACTGAGTCCTGTAGTGCATAGCACTGGTAGCATTTACATTCTTATGTTTGTATAAAATTATCTATCTATCTATCTATCTATCTATCTATCTATCTACATACCGAATTTCAAAAAAGTTGGGACACTAAACAAATTGTGAATAAAAACTGAATGCAATGATGTGGAGATGGCAATATCAATATTTTATTCATAATAGAACATAGATGACAGATCAAAAGTTTAAACTGAGAGAATGTATCAATTTAAGGGAAA
>JAOVYV010000017.1:3694082-3706971 GCA_025674545.1 Hassar affinis | reverse complement strand
TGATGCCTTCAGTGAGAATCTACAATGTAAATAGTCATGAAAATAAAGAAAATGCATTGAATGAGAAGGTGTGTCCACACAAAACAAATGATCTATTATGTATCATTACATTAGTATCATTACATTATTATTATTATATAATAACAATAGATAATAAAGAATTTAAAGCTAGACTACATTTTTACAAAAGAAAAATTATAACAGTTTAACCCTGAAATTAAAACAGTTAGAATGTTTTTATTTTTTTCCCCATTTGTCTCCTGACCGTTTTGGGGCTCTGAAAGCACAGACGGTGTTCCAGACTCTGAAGTGGCATTCACTTTATCCCAAATAACTGAGATCAATCTTTGATCCATAATGTTTTATCAAATCTATTTTTAATTCATATTTGTGATGCCCTGGTAGCAATAAAAAGCACCTGCCATTGCTTCAAAACCAGTTTCCATGAGATGCTGTGAATGTAATGTAATGGCCTCCTCAGAGACCCAGATGGAAGTCGAGCGAGTCGAGTGTGAGCTACTGTTGGCATTAGCAATGCCACCTACTCTAAGCTAAGCAGGCACATGGGTTTCAGTGTATGAATCTGGTTCCCAGCAAAAATCATTATGGCAGTCACGACTTACTCTGCTCCAGCACAAACTCCTAGACTAAAATGACTGAAGTGTAATGGAATGATTCAAGTGTGTGTATCTGACTCCCAGGTGTGGACAATGTCAGATTCCTGCCTTCAGGCAGTGCCGGTGTTTTCGGGTAACAGGAGTACACACTCTGTAGCACAGTGTGTTTTATTAATGTACTCGACTTAGAGTGAGGTCTGAGAATACGGCATGGCAGATAATAAATACGTGAGACCTGGAAGTGACACTGAGGGACAATAATGAAATTCACAAGGAACTGTGTGTGTAGGTCTGTGTGTGTGTGTGTGTGGGTGGGTGTGGTTGTGATGACCTGTGTGCGTTGCCGTGGTTGCCAAGCCTCCTCACTGCTATAGGTGATGAAGGGTCCATTGCAGATGGAGCACTCCATGAGTACAGGGTTACCCAGCAGGGGCGACATGGCCCAGGGGCAGACCATGTGACCTTCTGGCTCCGCCTCTTTCGCCTTCCCATCGCCATGATGGCGACTCAGCATTTTCCACTTCCTCACCTAGACAAACAAACAAACAAACACAGACACATGCAGGTAAGTAAACAGGTCATTGTTTATCACTTCTGTAGTTTTTAATGCAAGTCTGAAAAACACACACACTCACACACACACACACACACACACACACACACACACACACACACACACACACACTGCAGTGTCCTAATTTCCTCAACATCAAAAGGTGTTGACTGTCTAATTTAATTAACAGCTAACCTCTCTCCACTCATCTCCTCTCCACCTCTACTCTCCTCCTCTCTCCTCTATGCATTTCTCCTCTCATCCTTATAATCCTCTCTTCATCTCCACTACTCTTCCACCTTCTTTTCCCCACCTCACTCTATTTCTCCTCTCTCTAGCTCTCCATTCCTCTCTATATTTATCCTCTCCTTTCCTGTCTCTTCTCTTAATAATTATTCTCCTCACTTTCCTTCCTCCTTTCTTTATTTCTTCCTTCTATTCTTCTAGGCTCTCCATATTTCTCCTGTCCTATCTCAATTTTTCCTCTCCATCCCCCCCTCTCTCTCCAGCTTTCCTTTGCGCTCTCATTTCTGCTGTCTTCTTTATATTCCTTTTCTCTACGTCTCCTCTACATGCTCTATTCCCCCTTTATATTTTTCCTCTTCACTACATTTTTCCTTTCCTCACCTCTCCTCTCTTTCCCTCCCTTCCTATTTCTCCTCTACTCATTAATCATATCTCTCATCTTCATTCTACGTTTTCCTTTCATATTTTCCCTATGTCTCTCTCCCACTCATCTCTTTGTAGCCTACCTTTCCCTTTTCTCTTTGTCTCATCTCATCTCTCCTCTCATCTCTACTTTCCTGTACGCTCTTGTTTGTGCGTTTCTCTCTGATGCCTGTTGATTTGGCCGCCAATGGAAAG
The DNA here is from genome assembly GCA_025674545.1 of Hassar affinis. Lineage (NCBI taxonomy): Eukaryota > Metazoa > Chordata > Actinopteri > Siluriformes > Doradidae > Hassar > Hassar affinis. Next base: position 3,704,937 of record JAOVYV010000017.1, on the reverse strand, counting down.
CTGATGTTTTGGAAGCCTGTATTTGTGTGTGTGTGTGTGTGTGTGTGTGTGTGTGTGCATGAGGCATGAGCGTGCAGCGGACTGCTTGTATTATAGCTTTAAGGAAAGTTCAGGCCAGAGCTGCTCGTGTTGGATAAACATTCTTGAGATTCCCAAGATCCCACAAGGCTTCCTTCTGCTGGTTGTACCCATGGAAACCAGCTGAGTGTTTCGCCGTGTTTTAGGTTTGAACATGTGTGGGCACTGCTGGCTACGGGCCGCCCAAAGTGATACGCTGCTTTGCAAAGTGTGAATGCTTGTGTGTGTGAGTGTGTGTTTATAGTTCCACACCAAAGTTTCCAACAACCTGGATGTTTTTTTTTTTTTTAATTCACTGTGCTATCAGAGTTCATGTTTTGCGGTCACCTGTCTGTGCAGAGTCGTGACCTCTGCACTGCATCTGCGCTCAAGGCTGAAATCCCTCACATCCTGACATTTTCTGTATTTGTATCCTGATCTCATGCTCATTTAACTACATGAGCAGCCTTCCTTCTCCTTTTGCAACAAAAAAACGAACTTAAATGAACGTGGTTAGTTTTACTAATGCAGTTGTCATTGGACACTGGAATGCATTGGAAGGAAATATGAGCAGCGCTGCAGAAATGTTTCATAAGAGCGCTATTATCTAATGTTGTGGACCTACAATACTTTTTCCCTTACATTACACATGCAACACAGAGATTTTGAAATTCTTTCCATACAACCATTGTTTCCTCTGCTTCACATAGCAAATAAGAAGAGGGCACAGTTACACATTTACAGTCGCACATGCTAAACAATACTATCATTCCATCTTCCATATAAAATATTAACTCTGTGTCAGTAACCAACCCTAGTATCATAGTATCATAGTATCATAGTATAATAGTTAATATCAGTACCGCATTACCATGCTAGACAAACATAATCACCATAAGATACTGTGTTAAACTGTATCATAGGAAGTGGTGCAGGAATTATTTAGATCATTTACTTAAATAAGAGTAACAATAGAGCAATTTAAAAATACTCCATCCCAATTAAAAGTCCTGAAATAGTGCTGGTGTGGTCGCGCTGACTGGTACATCATTATATATAACATCATTAGATGATTGATCCTGAAGTATGAATGTGTAAGCAGCATGTTGCTGTTATAGCTGCTGGAGGTGGAGCTCATTTGAACTGCTTTATGTACAGTGAGATTGTTTGTGAGATCATTAATGGGAGACGAAAGATGAATTCTGATGCACAAATTTTCTGATTTGGGATTTTTTTTTCTCTAATCTTTGATATTTGGTGAGATATTGGATCAGTTGAACATTTACTGACATGAAACCATGTGAGAAGTTTCGAGGGGAATATAATCATTATTTGGTGGAGTTGTGAACAAAATCATAGACAAGGTGCTTTTGTAAGGTGTCAGAAACCAAAAAATGTTGGAAACCACGGGTTTAATCTTCAACAATGTGTTATATTGTTATATAAGAGCTTGATATTTTATTCATAAAAAACCTTCATCTTAGAAGTAACTAGTAAATAAAGATGATTAGAAAGCTTAAATAAATAAGGTGGACTAGAAAGTATAATATTTAATTTACATTTACATTTATGGCGTTTAGCAGACGCTCTTATCCAGAGTGCTTAGTCATTAACTTGGAATATCCAATGCTAACACTGGTAGACCAGAATTCAAGTTACTTTGAGTTATAATACTGCTAGAATTTTAGCCATGTACTACCTATTAGACTATATAAGTCTATATATAAGTCCTATAAGTCCCAGAACCCTAGTATTCCTAAACTACACAAAACCAGTGAAGAACAAGACATAGGGAATACAATAACTGCTGTAAGTGCGGGAACAGCTTTGAGTTAGTGCTCATTCAAGTGCTCTCGAATGAGGTGGGTCTTCAGTCGGCGTTTGAAGACAGCGAGTGACTCCGCTGTTCGGACACTCAGGGGGAGTTCATTCCACCACCTTGGTGCCAGAAAAAGAGAAAAGTCTGGATGCTTGCCTCCCATGTGTCCTGTATGACGGTTGGTCGTGTCGAGCCGTACTTGAGGCACGAAGGGCTCTGGGTACACATTGAGCTTTGACCATTGCCATCAGGTAGGGAGGGGCTGGACCTGGTTTTTGGCTTTGTAGACCAGCATCAGGGTTTTATATCTGATCGAGCTGCTACAGGAAGCCAGTGAAGGGAGCGCAGCAGTGTTGTGACATGGCTGAATTTGGGAAGGTTGAATACAAGTCTGAGCTGCAGCATTTCCCTCTGAAATGTAGTGGAGTGGAAGTGTAAAGTAGGATAAAATGGTAATATTCAAGTAAATATTTGAGTAAAATACTTGAGTAAATATACTTAGTTACTTTCCACCACTGATCATAAATACATATAATGTACCATAGGTAATAAACCCAGTTACTAAAATGCACAAAAATACCAGCTGGAATAAACGACCTAGCAAAGATAAGTCCTCCTTTTCTTTCAAGATAATAATGCATAAACAAAGTCCATTTTTGCCACCTAATGTCTTATTTGCTGGATATATTAATCACCAGCAATCCTAAGGAAAAAATACACAGAACACTATGAAGAGGCTGGGGCTGATTGCTTTGATTTCTAGCCCAGACTGTATATTCAGCCTATAATTAACAGTGATTATACTCATTCATTCATTTTCTTGGCCGCTTATACGTTTTCAGGGTCACGGGGGAGCCGGTGCCTAGCCAGCCACATAGGGCGCAAGGCAGGAACAACCCTAGAGAGGGCACCAATCCATTGTAGGGCACACACACTCGTGCACACACTCACACACTAGGGCCACTTTAGAGACGCCAATCAACCTAATGTGCATGTCTTTGGACTGTGGGAGGAAATCGGAGTACCCGGAATAAATCCATGCAGACACAGGGAGGACATACAGACTCCACACAGATCGAACCCAGGACCTTCTTCCTGTGAGGTGACAGTGCTACCCACCGAGCCAAAGTGTCACCCCACAGTGATTTTACTTCTATGCTAATTCTATCTACTGGGGATAATTTATTTAATTATTATCCTTAATACTTCTAATTGTGAAGGTGCATATAATCTATTAATAACATCTTGTTCACTGCTTTTTAAAGAAACTGGAAAGTAAACAGACTAAAGCACGCATTGTCCAATCAAAGCACAAATTACATAACGTGACAAATAACAGAACTATTAGAACTAATAGAATGTGTGTGGTTTGAACGAAAGAGACGGCTAGCAAGTCTTTCTGTTTAACCTGTTTGGAAGAGACACACTGCTCAAAAAGCTATCACCTATCATCTATTGTTGCCTAGCAGTCCATTACTTAGTGTGTGCAAATACATATGCAAAATAGATTCATGCCAAAACTAGACATACTGTATAGCATTGCATAATATGACCAAGAGGAAGAACAAGGTTGCATAGCAAATTGCAGAACTGTTGCATAACAGTTTGTGTCATGTGTCAGTTATGGTGCCCCCTATTTACGCACTTTTACGAAATTTGGTGTGCATCTAAAGAATATGCTCGTAATGAAGGATGTGAAATTGCATGAAGTTTGAACCTTTACATAACAAGATATTAGCTAGAGAATCTTCTAGAGGACAACTCCTAGAGGACAACTTGCCATAAAATGTTCTTAATTTAAAGCCAAAGCTATTACCCCAGAAGTGTTTTGAGCCTACCCCAATTTACGGGGAACTAGCACTGATCACAACACACACCTAGGCACCGTAACCTTATATCCCGTGTCAAACATATGGGGCTACAAGCACACCAAGTTTATGTGGATTGGTGAAGTCTAAGTATATGATATCACCAACCAAATGGTAAAAAAAGAACAAGAAGAACAACAAGAAAAAAGTTGCCAAAACCTATAAGACCACCAGCACCAACTCCATAAAAAAAGTCTTCAAGGCCACAGCACTAAAAGTGAATAAAGGGCAAGAACATTCTTAATAATACATCTAGCAGCTCACAGTACCAGACCATTCCTGGAAGAGAGGAGGCACAGGGCAGCATGCCAGGTAGGTAATTATGCTCCACATCATCTCAAAGGTAAAAATGGAGCACAATACACACTGCAGAAAGCAGGAGAAAAGAAGAACAGGACACCTGAAGAGAGGGCATGGACTGTACAGACTCTGTGAACTCTGCAATCAGTGTTGACTCCATTCTTGATCCATTTTTAAGGACTAAAGCCTCTAAGCTGACAAAAAAAAACAACCAAAAAAACAGGATGGCAAGGATAAATAAGGGCATTGTGATGAAATTTCACTGACTCCATTCAAGGATGTTCATCATTAACTTAAAAGGGCTCCTGTATTGAAAATAAATCCTTCTTATACAACAAGGAACCATTTTCTTTCTGGAAAATTGAAGCTTGAAAAAAAAATCTAGTCTGATGACTGTTTTTGTGCTTACACCACCTTTACGCTTGCAAAGATTGCATTTAGCCCTAGTAATGCACAGTGCACTCTCTAATACATGCACTTTTTCCCTGAGTCATGCTCACCACATTATCCGCTAACATCATTAACCCTCAGCAGAGACTCAAAGGGACAAAGGGCACGAGGTCGAGCGCTAGGGAGAAAAGCCGACGCAAGCAAGAGAAGGAGGCGAGAAAAGAGAACGGCTCTAATTCTCCTGCAAATAGACAGATATGTGCAGCTCTTCTGTAGAGGCTGCTCTTATGTAACTGCACACTCTTTCCTGGCCTCTGCGCCGCTCACCTGTAGTTAGATTCAGCACGGAGGTGGACAGCCAGGCTGTTAAAAAGTTTCAAATGTGAAGGCTCGGCTCAAGAGGCTGAGAGGTAGAATATTATCTTAGCTGCCGGAGAAAAAGTGCTTTGAGAGTCAAATGTTGTTGAAGATTTTAGCTTTTACGCTGTTTACTCTAAAATCTAAAACGTCTAACCAGGGAAATAGTATAAGTGAATCAATATCTAATCTAATTGGAAAAGGTCAAAATCTTTATCACTCTAATTAGGCACTTTATGTGCACCATGAATTTCTGTGTTACAGTTCACATTACTGCTATCTATAAGTGTTTCATCTAGGCTTAACCTTTACCCTTTATCTACCTTTAGTCTTTCTGTGTCTAGTTGTACTCTCTCATCTATGCATGTTTAAATGCATACTGTATTATGCATATTGTACATATTACTTCTTATTCATATAGGGAAATTGTAATGATTATGTACACTGACATGCACTTTAATATATTTCACATATATTATATTTATATTAGAGATGATACTTCTTGATCTAAACCAAAAAAAAAAAATCTAAGCACACTCTAGACTGAAATTCTACACACTACACTACACAGAATTCCTGTTTTGCTCCTGGTTACCCACTGTATGGAATTCCACATGTGGGCTTTCTGCAGGTGGGTTTTCCCCCAAAACCTGCTAGTAGGTGGATCAGCTATGTTAATTTGTCTATCAGTGTGTGCATGGTGGTCTGCAACAGTCTGGTGTATGGGACACCTAGGTGTATACCTGTGACACTGGATTACTGCCAATGAATGAAGAAATAAACTATTAAATGTGGTCGGTGAACGGTGAAGCAAATCCGTAATGGATAGGTTCTTAAACCTTCTGTGGTTTGTGGTTACAATAATAATAATAATAATACTTTTTTGGCATTTGTAATATTTCAGTAAATCCCTAGTTTATGTAGGAAAACATCAAGATGGTATAAAGGATAATAGACTGAAGTACCAGAAAAACTGGTATACCAGTTAATACTTGGTAGGTCCCCTACAGGATCTTGGAGGGATCCTGTAGCTGATGTTTGTTAAGGTCACGTTCACCCAGAGTCTTTTACGGCCACGCTGCTGTCGTTAGTTCGAGGTCTTGCCAGAATTCTTGTAGTCAGTGCATGTCATGACAGTATTGAGCTTTCAGTGAAACTAACACTGTTAGTGAGTTAGTGAGTGTATGTAAACCTCTGACTGCAACTGTGTGTCTGTGTGTGAGATATGGAGTCACACTGCACACCCATGTCCAGGGTTCTCTGACCAAATCTCTACAGCACTTGTTGATCTTGTCGTTCAAGGTCAGCTGTTCTTGGCACAGGATTTAATCAAGACTCATATCATTTTCCTGACAACTATAATCACCAGCCATATCAATTTCTACTGAGTTATAACCTCTCCTGCGTACAGTAATTACCCTGACAACAAAAGCTGACGTGGTCGTGATTATGATGATGATGATGATGATGATGATGATGACATTTCTCAGTCCAGGTTAAAGAACACACATTGCAAAACCCCTTGATCTACTATCATACTTCTGAACCTGACACTATAAATAATCCCTCTTTCATGTGATGTTTTAGTCTTTGTGTGTGTGTGTGCATGTGTGTGTGTGTGTGTATATATGTGTGTGTGTGTGTGAGTATGTGTGTGTGCGGGTATCACAGCAGAGACCCCGGCGATGAGTCATCAGCGCACTACAGCCATGCTGAATCTTTCTGCCACATTAATTCTTTGGCTCATCTCACACACAGACATATTCAAATACACACACACAGACACACACACACACACACACACAGCATACAAGTGCACAACACGAAAGACTTTTATCTATTCAAATAAAAGCGAAGACCCTTAAAACAGCCATATTTGTTAGAAGAGGTGAGTTCTATGTATAATATGAAGGAGAAGCGTATGTGTGAATCTGATACGTGTCACACTCATGAATGAATTCTTTCACAGCTGCTGATGGTTTTGACACCCACGCACCGAAACCTGCTAAATCACAACACCTCCCCTAGGACAGCTAGTTGGACAAAAATACCATGTGTCATCCCTCTTCATCTGTCTATGTTTTTCTCTGGCTTATACAAACCCGCACATCCAGACTGCTACATGTATCCAAAATCCTGGTACACTCTAGACTCCTGAAGAACCTATTTTACTAAGAAGATACCAAGTAACCAAACAGTTAGGCTAACATTGACAGGTTCTAATCAATGAGAAGAACATGATTACCATTTATACCATACATTTGCCCAGTTAATACATACAGTTTTAGAAAGATTCTCTAGGTTCTCTAACTGCCTTTCTGGCAGAACCCTAATGGTTATATGTAGAACCCTGAAGTGTTTTCTTGTTTTCGGATGCTAGATGTACTACATAGTGGTGTGGAATATGACCACCACTTAAAGTGAGAGAAAGAGCAACATCCATCCATCCATCCATCCATCCATCCTTCCATTATCTTCCACAACCTTAGACAGGGTGCCAATCCATCATAGGGCGCACACACACACACACACTCATGCAAACCCTCACACACTAGGGCCACTTTAGAGACACTAATCAACCTAACGTGCATGTCTTTGGACTGTGGGTGGAAACCGGAGTGTGTGAGGACACGTTGAGGACATACAGACTCCACACAGAAAGGACCCAGACCGCCCCACCTGGGGATTGAACCCGGGACCTTCTTGCTGTGAGGCGACAGTGTGAGTCACCTAGCCACTGAGCCACTGAGCCACTGAGAAAGAGCAACAATGAAGTGAAATAAACATACCAAATTGCAAAGTTGCAGCTCAAGAAGTTCTTGACAAATGAACAATGTGTCAGTTTCAGTGTCCCCTATGGACTAAATGTTCTGAAATTTGGTACACATTTAAAGAATGTGGTAATGATGCATGTGACAGTTCATCAAGTTACATCCTTTACATCACAAGATATCAGTCCACTAGCCAACTCTGCTCCATAATGGAATTGCAATGAGCTAGGGTAATGTGCCTCCTAGAGGCCATTTTGCCATATAAATTCATAACCTTTGGCAAAACAGTTTTCAAGAACCCACTTCTTGGGGTGTTAAAACAAAGGGTAACACACATCTAGAGGCAAACCTTAAATTCCTTAAAATCTGACATCTGGGGCTACAACCATACCAAGTGTCTTGTGGATTGGGGAAGTCTAAGTGTATGATATATTTGGTGGAAAAAGAAGCAGAAAGGGAAAAAGAAGAAGAAAAAACACTTTGACAAAAACTATATGACTACCAGTGCTGCTCTGGCAGTCATAACAATTATCCAGTGAACCCTTAAAGAAATCCTGGAAGAACTGTTTTTACTAAGAATGTACCAAGCATTGGGAAATTATTTAAAATACTATTTAAAATATAAATAGGACATTGTTCCTCTGGAGGAGTCTTTAAAGGTTTTATATAGAACCCTAATTGTTTTCCAATCAGATTTCCAGGTATTATGTAATAGTATAGTATTATATAACTATTTTTGCAAGCTAAGAGTGAATAATTATCCAATGAACCCTTAAAGAACCCTTGATGAATCCTGGTTACCCTGTTCATTCTACCAAGTACCAAGATGGTCTAGCAAACTTAGCTGACAAGTTCTATGTTCTATTGAAAAAATGATGATGGCAAAGAATTTGGAGTTTGTACATTATACACCCATTTATATTCATTCATTCATTCATTCATTCACTTTCTTGACCGCTTATTCCTTTTCAGGGTCATGGGAGAGCCGGTGCCTAGCCGGCAGCATAGGGCACAAGGCAGGAACAACCCTAGACAGGGCGCCAATCCATCATAGGGCACACACTCGAGCCACTTTAGAGACACCAATCAACCTAATGAGCATGTCTTTAGACTGTGGGAGGAAACCGGAGCACCCGGAGTAAACCCATGTGGACACAGGGAGGACATGCAGACTCCACACAGACCACCCCACCCGGGGATCGAACCCAGGACCTTCTTGCTTTGAGGCAATAGTGCTACCCACCAAGCCACTGTGTTGCCCACACATTTAAATATTTTTAGAAAAAAAGGGTTCTTCAGTTTTCCTTCATTGGAAACCCTTACAGGTTCTATATAGAAGATTTTGACATTAAAAAAAGGAACACTTAATTATCCAATGAATCTCTGATAGTATATATATTAATTGCATGTGTGTGAGCTCATTGTTTTTTCTAAATACAAAACCTATAACCTGTCAGGCATTTAAAAACATTTTACAGCAAAGCACCTGAACTGATTTAGAGTTAGAAAATCTCAGTAGCACTGATGATAATTCAGGCTAACAAATGCCTGAGGGAGAAAATGAGGGATAGACACAACAAAGTGTCCACTGACCAGCTTTCTGTACAACATGTGTGCAGAAATTTCAGGATGTGTAAAAATATTTCACAGAAAGATTTTTATGAAAGTGCTGTGAGCTAGCGTGTAGTTTTTAAAAAGCTCGCAAGTTGTACAATCAAGTACAATCATGTACACTCAAGTCTCATCAAAAATATAGCAGATAAAGTATTACATGAAAACCAGTGTCATTAACCATCCCTTTGTTGTTTAGTGCAGATCACTAATGTAGATTCTATTATTAGTGTTCATTAGTAGTGTTATTTATCATCCAGCAGAAGACTCACAATCAACAGGTGCTACTTATCTCTTACAAAATGCAGAATGTTCTCTCGTACAAAATGCATTTCCTGCCTTTTTTCCAGGTAGAACTCCATTAAGCTGAGCCAAAATGAGTCCAGCATGGCCAGTATACCTTCAACCAGCTTTAAATCCACCTTGCAAGACTGACAGTGTTGTTATGGAAAGTGCTTCTTTGCAAACACTGGCAGCATTGGGTCAACTTTGGATCAAGCAGCATTATTATGAAAAGTGTTCCTTTGCCAGTGTTGGACCAGTGTTTAGACAACGTTTTATGGAAAGGGCCAACATAGCTACCCAAAACACACCTTGGTCCAACGTTAATTTGCTACCTTTTTAGCCACTTTCCATTCACCATACTCATGCCCGTCTCGGGTATTGTCTATTATCAGTCAAAATGTTTTTGTATTGATGCATTTTTGCCTTTTCCCTGCTTTCCACTTCCACAGCTGGAGCCTGGACAGACTGAAGCTCTGCCAAATCCCCTCAAATTAAGCAAATATGCCAGCAATCAGGCCAGCACTGCAGTAAAAGCACTCTTAGAAGCTTTAGTTCCAGAAGTAGGGCACGTCGGGTTTATGACTCTAATTCTAGGGGAAGTAAACACTGTAATGACACATTAACTGTTCCTATGAAATGCCAATTTAAGACCAGGAACACTTAAATTACTTCTTTAAAAGAATTCCAAAGTGCAACACAATTTTACGCATAATAATGAACGAGAGTTAAAGGAAGCCAATCCTTAATGTCACCTCAGGCACTTCATTAGCATACTCTGCTGCTAAAATCGTATGTGTTAAGAGTAATGTCACTTAATCATTATACGTTTCTAGAAAATAAGAATTGCAACACGGAGCAGTTATTGGAACTCAATAAGGGTTTTTTTGGGGGGGTAGTGAGGGGTGGGTTTGGGGTTGAATGGCTGTTAAATTAGCTGGAGAGAAAAGTTTTATAGCTGTGCAGCAAGGTTGTCATTGATAACATTAGTTACATTCATATTAGCATTCTTCACTCATCACTTGCTCTTTGGTGGGGAAATATATTCACTAATAATAACAATAATACTGTAAGTTATTACGTATGACACTGGCAGAGTCAGTGTATTTTTTTTCCCTTATCCCGCTTACTTCCACCAATTTTTGATTGACAATGTATCATAAACTTAGACCTCATGGAACCATCTGTAAAATTGGTATGGTATTGGTTGTAGTCCCACATATCTGATATGGAATATACAGGTGTTAGTGTGGGGGGTTTCATGGCTAAATTGGACCAGCCTGGTGGCCAATCTTCATTAATTGCACATTGTACCAGTTAAGTGCAGAATGTGAAGGTTCAATTAGCAGGGTAAGAGCACAGTTTTGCTCAAAATATTGCAATGCACACAACATTATGGG
>JAOVYV010000017.1:3554582-3566377 GCA_025674545.1 Hassar affinis | reverse complement strand
GTTCATATATATATATATATAGAGAGAGAGAGAGAAAGAGTGCATATATATATATATATAAAGAGAGAGAGAAAGAGTGCATATAGAGAGAAAGAGAGAGACAAAGAGTGCATATATGTATATATAAAGAGAGAGAGACAAAGAGAGAGGGAAAGAGTGCATAAATATATATATAGAGAGAAAGAGAGAGAGGGAAAGAGTGCATATATATATATATAAAGAGAGAGAAAGAGTGCATATATATATATATAGAGAGAGAGAGAGAGGGAAAGAGTGCATAAATATATATATAGAGAAAGAGAGAGAGAAACACACCTTTGAGTAATATAAAAACCCGCGTTATCAGCACCACAATATACGTTTCATACCACTTCACACTCATTCCATTCTCTCTTCATGAGTCTGAGCTAAAAACTGCGCATAAATCTATATAAAAATGAATAGGTAACCCCAAGTCCCCCCTCCCCTCTCTTTTTTTCTTTCTTTCGTTCTCGGGGTGAACATCATCAAGTCACGTTACTCCTCTCCTGACCTCTTCCTTGTCTTGTATCATGAAGCACTAAGGATAAGCATACATAAGGCTTCCATAAACGCACCTAGCGCAGCACGAGTGTCACACAAAAGCCAGGTGAGCACGGGCTTCCACGCACGCCATGCTTTCTTCTGATTGGCCGAGAGCCGGCCAGGTGAGTTAGTTGAGCATGTGGCTGTGACAGGACCCGAGCAGGCCCCAACACGCCGCTGTGGGGAAACAGGGCCGCTCCACGTTCGCGTGTATCTGTGGAAACCAAAAACATCAGAACAGGTTTCTCTCAGTCTGCTGGCGCTACAGGTTGAGCGACTTTACTTTTGTTTTGACTGTGCTATCACTCGATTTTTCTATTATTCATGACAGTGTAACTAAGGGGTTGTTTGTAGTTCAGGATACGTCATCGACAAGTCTCTTTTTTCATCATGTAATTGACTCAGATTCTTCCCTCACTCATTATACCTCTCTGTCTCTCTCTCTTTTACCTCATCCAAACCTTTACTCCTCCTTACCCCGTTTACTCCTTCTTGTCCTCCCCTCACATGCATGCTCCTGTTCTTTGATTTTCATTGCACCCTGATCATCTCCTCCCTCTTCCTCTTTTCCTGTAGTGTTTACAGTAGCGACGAGGATGATGATGATGTGGAGATTTATGATCACGACTACGATGCGCCACTAGCCAAAACAGGAAAACGGCACCTGGGCAAAACACGATGGACACGCGAAGAGGTACGAGGCAGCACCGCTTTAACATGTTCAACTACGCTTTAGCAAACTGTATATGATGCGTTTCACGAAATCAGAGGGAATTTAACAGAGAGTTATTTGAGAAATAGAAATATATATACTATATATATATATATTAATGAATGCTTTTTGCATGAGTATCCTTGTGAAAGAAATGTCCTGAAAAAAGTGTATGAATTCTTCTGTAATAATGAACATCTGCTTCTTTTTCTTGACAGGATGAGAAGTTGAAAAGATTAGTGGAACATCACGGCTCAGAAGACTGGAAAGTCATCGCCAGCTTTTTGCCTGTACGTTTGTGTGTGTGTGTGTGTGTGTGTGTTTGGGACTTAGAGGGGGTCAGGCTAGGTGAGGTGTGTTAGATATGAGTATTTGCATCTGAATGGCTCGAAGCTTCAGGTAGTATAGCTGCACTGGTTCATGGCACAATTTGCATAGTTGGGCATCCCTTTTAGATTTGCTCGGTCTGCGCCAGTTCCAGGGAGGGTGGGGAAATGGCTTTGTTTCAGAATCCACTGTGCACCTGCTATCACGCACACACACACACACACACACACACACACACACACATTCGCATGCATGCACGGTGGTGGCTTGTTTTGTTTTAGAAACCGATCTGCACTGTATAAATCACTGTAAATGAGAACGAGAAAGTGGGTATGTTTCATTTCTGAAGCACTCGTAGGGGAATCCACGCACCTGGCCATCAGTCTAACACCTTCAGTAATTCGTGCTTCACAACACCGACCACACAATAACTTGCATCCTGTTAGCGTATTACACAGCACTAACAGAGCAGCGTTCATAATCTCGCAGCGACCTTTGCTCATTCACACCAGCGACATCCTGTCAGTGTCATTTTACAAACATGCACTGGCTGCATGTGTCATTACATCTCAAAATAAAATAAAAAACCATCCTTGCTTGTTGCAGAACCGCACAGACGTCCAGTGTCAGCACCGCTGGCAGAAAGTCCTCAACCCAGAGCTCATTAAAGGACCCTGGACCAAAGAAGAAGACCAGAGGGTATGTGCGTTGCCTGAACACACCATGAAATACCAAAATAAATGAACGATGATACGGCTTGTGTGAGCATTTCTGCAGTAAGAGCAATACAGGACTGCTGAGTGGAACTAATGATTAACTGTACGGAGCAGGTGTCTAACCCGGTATCGGTAACTTTATGGCCTGCCGGCGGTCATTGGCAGGTGGATATTATAGATATTTAGTTAAAACCCACTATCTCTATCTGTGCAGCCTTAACACAGTTGCGCAATTCAAGTTCCCCTTCTTTGTGGGTGCGTGTGTTTGTATTGGCCCCCAGCTCCATCTTGCTTTCCCCTAGTCATTCATCTCTGTCTCTCTCTCTCTCTCTCTCTCTCTCTCAGGTGATAGAGCTGGTGCAGAAGTACGGTCCAAAGCGCTGGTCAGTGATCGCAAAGCACTTAAAGGGGCGTATCGGCAAGCAGTGCCGCGAACGCTGGCACAATCACTTAAACCCAGAGGTAAAGAAGACATCCTGGACGGAGGAGGAAGACCGTATCATCTACCAGGCCCACGAGAAACTCGGCAACCGCTGGGCCGAGATCGCTAAACTCCTGCCGGGCAGGTTAGAACGACGAATCTATAGCTGTTTGCCTTCCTGCTTATCTGTACCAGTATTCACTTGCATCTAATAATCATCCTATCATAAACAGAACTGATAACGCCATCAAGAACCACTGGAACTCTACAATGCGGCGTAAGGTGGAACAGGAAGGCTATCTGCAGCACACACCGAAAGTCAGCTCGTCACCGATAAACAGCGGGTACACGAAACCTTCCCACCTGATCAACTACAACCATAATCCGTCCAGCAGTTCCATGCCAGCCAGCCCCATCCCTACCCCGTACCCGTACTACATCTCCGACACGCAGCGGGTAAGCGCTCTCCGGACGCTCTGACATCGCAACGTGCTTATTCCAGACTGTACTGATTAATAAACAAGCGTTATAATGACTCAGGGACACGGTATGAGCCTGTCGTCATCATGGTGAACTCATTATCCATTATTTCGTCATCGCTTGTTTAGGTGCCGTTTCCACTGGCTCTGCAGCTGAACATTTTTAACATCCCTCAGCACGGCACTGCAGCTATACAGGTGACCCAGACACTTACTTAAAAATGTAAAGTATTTTACTGTAGTGACCCTGGCTAAAACTTCGTGTCTAAGCAGCATTAACCGTATTTTGTCCTAACACCGATTTGTTTTTGCATGCTTCAGAAACACTATAATGAAGAAGATCCAGAGAAAGAGAAGAGAGTGAAGGAGATTGAGATGCTTCTGATGTCGACAGAAAATGAACTGAAAGGACAACAAGCAGGATCTGTAAGTGTGTGTGTGTGTGTGTGTGTGTGTGAATAATTGAAGGAAGCATCTGGGGGTCTATTTCGCATTCTAACTGCTTGGCTAAGTGATGCAATGTGCCCTTATCACACCACAAGCTCTGTTCAACTCCTTGTGCAACACAGAACCCCCCTTCCCCCACCCCTCCCAAACACATCATTCAACAAGTCAAGTTCCCTTTCTCTCTCTCTTTTCTTCCTCCCATCATTGACTCTCTTGTTCTCTGCGCTTTCACAGATCTCCATGGCCAGTTACACGTGGGACCGGGGCTCTCTCTCTGATACCTCGGTAGGCGTGTCTGTCTCCGTCCCGGCCTTGGAGCAAGGCTGCCTTCCGGAAGAGAGCGCTCACGGCAACCCAAACAGCCCAAACAGTAGCAGCGGGACAAACGGGAGCTCCGGTGCGGGCAACAGTGGAGTCCTGGCAGCCTTACCGGAGTTCATGGATGCCATCGACTCTGTAAGAAACATAACACACACGTAAACATATAACAAAGTTTCTGTAGCGTGTATTACGTATATTGATATATTGATCGTCTCAGTATGCATTTACGTACATATTGTACAGTTAGTAAGTATATCAATAGGCAGGCTAAACATCATCCTGTCTGCATGATCCTAATCTTCTCAGAACATCCCGGCATGGGCCGACAAGCTCTCTAATAGGAGTTTGAGTAAAATGCATAAGGCTGCAGGCTTGGACAGCGAGGACAGAGGCTTCCTGTCAATCGCTTGCTCCACGCCTAAGCGTTCTGCCGCGAGCAGCCTGGCCTTTTCTCCCTCTCAGGTATCATCGAGAGACCCGAGTCGTCACTAGCTCTAGAACCGTTCTAGTAGTCTCCGGCTTGGCTATGAATCACCCTGATTATGTCATTTCTGCTACACTAATCAAGGAGTAGACGCATTTAGAGGAGTAATCATGTCATTTCTTGTTCCTTCATGATTTTTCATTATCTCGTCTCATCAAGTAGTACAATATGTCTGGCATATAAGAGTACTGGGGATCACACCTCTTGTGAAATCACTTTCAGCAGAACTGGGTGTCATTCACCAAACAATAATCATTACCTTGAATGCAAAAGCGACTATCAAGAAACATCTGAATCTTTAAGCAGTCTGAAAGCATCTGAAATTGGTTACATAAAAAAAAAAAAAAATGCTTTTGCATTCAACATAGTGCAGATCCCAGATCAGATCATGTAATGTCTTTTACGTTGCTATAAGAGATGTGGAAATTAGAAAACCTCCTTTTTTTCAGATCTTCTTTCACAAATCGCATGCACCTTTCCAAAAACCCAGCTGAACTATATTTTGTGGCTGCTGGTTCCTTTACACGGTCGAGCGCAGGTGTGTGATAAAGGGTCCTTGTTGTTTTTTTCTTTTTGTAGTTCTTAAATGCTTCCGTGAGTCCGGATTCGGACAGTCAGAGTCTACCCGTCTCGCCCTCGGCCGTGTGCTCCCAGAAGCCCTTGCAGCCCGACCTCGCTCTCCACCACCAGAAAGAGAATGATATGTAAGTTTCTGTTTTTGGTACTGTATTTGTGACAAAATGTGGCACAGCGCTCTTAATCCATTTTGAAGGCGGTTATTAGAATAGTAGAATAGTGGAATAGTCATTTCTCAATCGTCTCTTTGCCAGGTTCAGGACTCCAACTCTAAGGCGCTCCATCATGGAGTGTTCTCCTCGCACTCCTACTCCTTTCAAAACAGCACTGACCCTGCAGGACACCAAATACGGACCGCTGAAGAGGGTGAGTATTTGTGGATGGGTGTGTGTGTGTGTGTGTTTAATATGAGACGGATTGGGTTTAACATTTCAGTGTGAAGCAGTTGTTATGCGTGCGTGGGTTACAGCGGGTTATAGCGTCGTAACAGTGCGGTGTTCACTGCGTTTAGGCTCACAGCCCTCCCGTAGACGCAGTCGTCGGCGGAATTAAGCAGGAGCCTCAGGAATGTGAAGTGAGCGCTGGAGGAGCACATCATGACCAGCCTCAGCTCAAGAAGATTAAACAAGAGGTGAGTCAATGGCATATATATGTGTCTTATCTGTAATTAAAAGCCAGCGTGTTTACAAAAGGTATTGAACGAGTTTGATTTGTGCTTGTAGGTTGAGCCAACATGTCTGCAGTGGGAGGGACAGAATCTTCATGCCCAGCTTTTTCCTTCAAATGGCCCCGCCCACAATATGCCAGTGAGTTACCTTTCACCTAACTCCGTGTCCGTGCATGGCTTTTCTATAATACTAAGTTTCTGTAATAGAAAGTGACTCACACTTGGACGCTAACATCTGAAATGTCATTTAATCCTGTAAATATAAAATAAGTGAAATTTGAAATGTCTTCATGTGATGTTATTATATCACTCTATCACTTGCTCTTCATTCACCCTGTCCTCTGTTTGAACTTCTTTAATGTGGGTAAAATACAGAAACAAATGTGTGCCTGTGCCTCTGTGGTTTATTAATGGGGTAATACTTGACCTCTGTGTCGTTCCGGGTCTGCGCAGGATCTGTTGACGAGCTCACTGCTGATGCTGCCTGGATCTGAGAAGAGCGAGGACGGACACAAAGCCGCTCAGATGCCCCGCAGAACACTGGGGAGCCCGGCACAGGTAGCACAGCCTCTCTCTTTACTTATGCATCGACACGACCTTGTAACTATTTAGCTATTTATTTGGATAGCCGTGTGTTAACCAATTAAGCAAGGCTCTTTAAAAGGCGCGCAATGAGTCCAGATGTGGAAGAGCATAGAAATGAATAAAAGAGCAAGAAAGCATCTGGAAATTATTTAGAATCATTTTATAAGACCGAATTCCATGAACGAATTATCCTTTATCCTACGATTTAATAGCAAGCGGGAACTGTGGTCCGTTCAGTATAAAGGTATTTAGGATGGGCTGTAAACCTGTTTACTTTACATTGCGAATCCAGGTGTTGTATTACACCATAAAATCATAAAATGATGACACTTATCATATTCTTTATCTTGGGTGCTTTCTTTTCCCCCTCCTCCTTCCTCCTTCCTCCCTCCTCCCTCCTACCTATCTGCTGTCCTCTTCCTCTGGCTCTTCCTCAGCATGTGGGCACATGGGAGCAGGTGCTTTGTGGGAAGACCGAGGAACAGATTCTGCCCTCTGAGCCGACACACAAATACCTCAACAACTTCTGCTCCCGCACGCTGGTCATGTAGGAGCGTCGGGGAGCGTCGGGGAGCGGGGTCGAGACACAGAAGACAATCATCCTGCAATAATGGAAAGAATAGAAAACACTCCGTGGCCACTCCTAAGGCGGGGTCGAGTCATTGTGGTACGTGATTTGGGAGAGGCGTAGAGCCATTCATTTGACTGCACAGCCATCAATTAAGTTGTGCGTTTCCGTGTTGGATGTCAGCCAACCAAAGAAATCTTTTTTTCAATTTTTTTTCTAATTCGTTTGTCGTCCTTTATTTTTTAATAATGTTGTATTATATATTTTGTATTATACGTGGGGGAAATGAACTGTCTATGAGGGCTCTAATTGTATGGATTTTAATATAAATAACAATTTGTAATAATTTATTATTTTGTATTAAGAATAATTAACTATGACGGGCACATTTGTCAGTGTTGGACCCCAGTATTCGTGCATCCTGTTAATCTCTAGTGTACTGTGCGTTAACAGTAAGGAGCGTGTTTCCTTCGAGCATTACCATGATTTACACCCTGTAGCCCAGCAGTGCTGCCTCAGAAACGACACCGAATGACGTTTTAAAGTGCGCTACACAAGACGCACGCCTAACCAAAGCACTGAGTACAAGTGCCTCATAGTTCACATTGCCAAGTTCAGAAATAATGCGTGTTCTTAGAAAGACACTCGTCATTTCATTAGTGTTACCATTTCAAAATTAAAAAAAAAACAAACCCAGGATTGAATTCAGATCCTGTTAGCACTATAACTTGATGATTTCAAGAAAAAAAAGCTACAAAGCACAATTTCAATTGAACAAAAAAAAAAAGTATTGGTTCTTATTTCTTACCAAGCGCAAAACAAAACAAAGTTTACCAAGCATGCTTTCATATCAAAGGCCTGAGTGACAAAAAAAACGAGCTTTTGATCTGTTGAGACATTTCTTTACACTTAATTTTTATAACACTGTTTTTTATACTCCAGCGTGATGACGGTATTGCTAGTTTTACAAACACTGAAATTCTTGTTTTTTTATACCTGTGCTTTTTTTTGGTTTGTGATATTGTTATATGCTTTTGATACCAAGACTATTGTGGCCAATCAGAAACATTTAGCGGTAACATTTTTGTTATTTGCTGCCTTTTTTTTTTTTTTGTATTAGCGGAAAGTACAAACACTTTTTTATATACATCAGACATTTTCTACACGTGTTTTGATATGACCTTTTCTAAACTGCCATGTGAATAAAGTGTGTTTTTTTGGAACTTTCTGTGGTTTTTGACATTATTTATAATAATTGATCATTTATTAATTTTATCAATATACAATACTAATGAATATTAGGCAAATAATAATTTAATTATAAATTTTATCATTTTTAATAGGAGCCTTTTTATTGTCCAAAATGCACTGATTATCAGGTACAGTGTGTTAAAATGTAGAGTCAACGTACTTGATATCGTGCATCATATTTCCTTATTTCATGAAAACCGTTGTCAGATTTAAGTTGGGACTCTTCTTAGAGAAACTTAGTCAAGTGACTCATCGCTAAATTAATTCTAACAATTTTCATCGAAGTTAAGAGTCATTAAATATGTTAACAATACTATTATAGTAATACTATTCATCAAACATATTACACTGAAGTACCAGAAAAACTGGTACTGGATCCTATGAAAAATTACATAGCAAAGCCACCTAGGCATGTCATTGCTTGCTTCTGCCAGTGTGTATATAAAGCGATAGACCTAGATAGATCTATGGAAGCTTCTAGAGCTGTTTCCACCATGAGAATGCAACACAGCCTCAAGTAACGTCGGAATTCAATGCTGGGGCCTCAAAAAACATCAGTGTGAGGACTGTGCAACGCTCCCTCCCTCCAATATTAACCAGTTTTTCTGGTACTTCAGTGTATACCGCCTATATAATCCCACTATACTCAGTGATTGATTACATACAGGATGAATATGAAGGTATAGTTCATGTTACAAGGACACCAAAAGTACAGTAATGATATGATAAAGATTTTAGCAGAGAACTGTTTAGAGCATTCGTTACAGATAACCCAGCATCCATGTGTTTCTGTTCACATGTAGTCCACGTATGAGTAAAGTAGGAGAAAGAGCGCAGCGCCTGTAGTATTCAAATAGAAGAGAGAAGTTGACACTGATAACATGATCAGAAGCAGCTGATAACGCCGTGTTCGGGAGCAGAGGCTGTGAATAGGAAAAGCTCATTAACACTCTGCATATATAGTGACTTATAAATGAGCTGCCACAATACGCTCCTCCAGCTAGTACACATGCAAATGCCTCTAACTGTATTGCCTCAGGCTCTGCAGTGTTTTCCCTCATCAAGGGCTACTCCGGACTCAAACTACCGACACAACATTTGCACGCTAATATATCAACAGTCAGTCATCAGTCACCCTGTCAACTTGACAAAGACAAAAAACACAGTACATACTGCATACTGTGTGTACTCAACAGGCACTTTAAAAGGAACACCTGGACACCTGCTCACTAATGCAAGCACCCAATCGGCCAATCACGTGGCAGCTGTGCAATGCATAAAATCATACAGAAACAGGGCAAGAGGTTTAGATCATGTTCACGATGACCATGGCATGGTGGTTTGGGTGAGTCCTTGCCCAGTGTAGCCTCAGATTCCTGCTCTTGGCTGAACTTGATTTGGGCTTCCATCCATTTCAAGGTTTGACACATTGTGTCATGCTTTTCTGCTCACCATGGTTGTTAAGAGTGATTATTTGTGTTACCAAAGCCATTCAGGTCCAGTCTAGCCATTCTCCTTTGACCTCTCATCAACAACCTAGGGGAAAGTTCTGCTTTGTTTCTAACCTGTTTCTCCTAAACACAAGAAAAGCAAGATGTCCTTTTAATTTCCTCAGAGATAAAATACACACAGCTGAAACTTGAATTTATTCTAATATTGTGCCAGCTCATTTATAAGCCAGTCAAGTTTTCCTTCAGAACTTACTGTTATCTTGAGAGCTGATTAATTCAGACAAATAAAGATCAGTGCAGTGAGAGAAAAGCAATGATCCTTTCAAGATCCCAGACAAGAGGAAGACTGTTTCTCAGGAACTGGATTTATGAAATGTAAGAACATTTCTGAAATCTTATACTGATGTTAAATTGAGCTCAGTAATGTCTAATACACTGGACAAAGAAGAGATCTCATTTTTTAAATTTTCCTTTCCTCTAGGAAGGCACTTGCACCTGGATGTTTTATTCCACACCATTCTGTGCGAGGTCCAGACACACTTTTATATTTACAGATGCCTTGAAACTGATGTTATGACAATTCTCCTTATAGCTAATGAATAACTGTAAAGAGCAATAGGCAGAAAAATGGTATCATATCAATATTTAATATGTCAACATTTTAGCTTTAAAACCGACTCGGGTTGGGTTTAAAAAAAAAAAAAAGAAGAAGACAGGATTGGAAATAGGACTGCTGGTTGTTTTAAACACCTTGGAGAACACGGTACAGACATTGGGTCTCACTTGGTTCTGTTTCTTCAGGTAAATCTGTACAGCTTTCGCCTTGTTTTAATCTGATACAGTAAGTGGGATATTATATCAACTTAATATCCTCCTTTTCCCTTTCATTAACCCTCGTGTTGTCTTAACATTCTGTACACTCCCTTCGTCTACACTGAACCCTTCAAATAAAGCAGCTTAATTGAATTTTAAATCCCAAACCTATTTTGCATGCAGAAACAATTTCTTACACATTACAAACATTAGGAATATCTAGGTTTGTCCTTAGTAACCGTGCAGAAAGATCACATATAAGATTGCACTGGACACACGTATAGCCTATGACTGCATTCCCAGTTAGTAAACAATGCTTTCAAGAAGTGTTGATTTTGTCTGAAATTGGGTTTATTTTGTCTGTGAATTTCAGCCATTCATGGGGTCGTGGGGGGTTGGGGGGAGATGGTGCACATGCACAAGAAAGTCAAATCAGTAGCACATAAAGGGGTGACTAAGTGATTTTTATACCTGCTGGGTCAAAAATGACCCGAAGACAATCTTTGTAGCCTGGCGGGACACAACTTTTATGCAAATATTTAAAAAAGGCTAAAAATGGGGAAAGGGGTCATTCATGCCTTGCGCCCTATGCTGCTGGCTAGGCACCGGCTCTCCTGTGACCCTGAATAAGCAGTTAAGAAAATGAATGGATGAATGAATGAATGAAATTTTGGGGTCACTTTAGGAAAAGACATCAAATTTCAGGTTTTTTTTATACTGGCAAACATAGTTGAGGGTCCCTTAATTTTTGACCTTTAAGACAAAACAAGGGTTAAGAATATGATGGAAAAAGGTGAACAGATTAAAGCAGGTTTGTTGGATCTCATAGGAATGAGGTCTTAAAACATGGGTCTCAAACTCAATCCACAAAGGGCCGTGTGGGTGCAGGTTTTCCTTCCAACCAAGCAGAAGGCTCCCACTACTGAAAGTCAAGATCCACTGATTAGATTCATTGATTAAACACAGGTGGAATAAGGTGAGGCTTCTGCTTGGTTGGAAGGAAAACCTGCACCCACACGGCCCTTTGTGGATTGTCTTTCATACCCCTGTCTTAAGAAAATCTACAAATTCAATCCTACCTGCACCCCCCCCTTCCATCACCACCACCACCCTGTACACCCACACCGTCCTAAAAAAACCTTAACCTTTAACTTTTAATACAATCATGAGTCATGTGTTTTGTTGCTATTTTGCCACCATAGAACCATGTTGATGCCGTACAGATGTTAACTGCTGAACAGTGACAGATGCTTAAAAAAATGCACTTGCCTATTTTTGTGTGCCTTTTAACCATATCAGCTTTAGATGATCTCCTATTCGGGTTGCTCAGAGCACGTTTTCATGGCTAAATTGGACCAGCCTGGTGGCCAATCTTCATTAATTGCACATTGCACCAGTAAGAGCAGAGTGTGA
>JAOVYV010000017.1:3530045-3541863 GCA_025674545.1 Hassar affinis | reverse complement strand
AGGACATGCAGACTCCACACAGAAAGGACCCAGACCGCCCCACCCGGGTATCGAACCCGGGACCTTCTTGCTGTGAGACGACGGTGCTACCCACCGAGCCACCGTGTCGCCCTTGACACTGGAGAATCCTTCCAAAAAGAGATAAATAAAAATGTCCTTACAGAACGCTTCACTATATCAACAAGCATGTATTCCTGCTTAACAACACATTTTGAATCTATTTGTTAATACACTAGTGGACAGTCTAGCACATCCTTAAGTGATTTATTCCTTACTTAAGACATGACCCATTTGTAAATCTGAACATCTTTAAATTGGTGTAGTCCACAAACAAATGCTAAATACAGATTAGATAAAGATCACTTTCAAGCCTTCTTGGTATAAAAAACAACAACTCAAGCATTAGAGAAATAGCAGTTTATTCAGATTATCGAAGGAGTAAAGGGGGTCTTGGTAGTAATCATCGGGTTCAGAATTTGTAAGCTTTAAAAACCCGTTTAAGCTTTAAGCCCCCAAAAAGCTTTAGTAGCTTTTAGTTAAGATTTTGTCCACCAGAAGGTTGTGAAATCAAATCCCCCAGACTGGCAACTACTGTAAGGCCCTTAATCCTTAATTACTTAGCTGTATGTGAGGATTATAATCTGCCTCACTTTGGATAAAAGGATTTTGGATTTTAAAGGATTTCTGGTTACTTGATGACACTGCAAAATTTCTAGCAAGTGAAAAGATCTTGCATATAGGCAACTGTATCTCATATTTCCTATGATTATAAACAGATTATAAACTGAATGGAAGATTAGTCACCATATTTATGAACACTTTTACTCCATTCAAGGTTTAACGGATCTTAAAAAAATGTGCTTCTTTCTAGGAACAAATGCTTGAAATGAGAAAAATGACACCGGACATTTGAGAAGTCTGTTGAGGCATGGACTCCACAAGACCTCTGAAGGTGTGCTGTGGTATCTGGCACCAAGACATTAGCAGCAGATCCTTTACATTCTGTAAGTTGCAAGCTGGGGGCTCCATGAGTTTGACTTATTTGTCCAACCCATCTCACTGATGCTCAATCAGATTGCGATCTGGGTCAAGTCAACACCCTGAACATTTATCATGTTCTACAAATCATTGCTGAACATTTTTTGCTGGGTAGCAGGGTGTATCATCCTGCTGAAAGAGGCTACTGAATGCCAGGACCCAAGGTTTCCCAGCAGAACCCTGACCATACTGATTTCGTCGGCTCGCCTTCTTTCCATCGTTCATCCTGGTGCCATCTTTTCCGATGCACACACACACACACACACGTGCAAAAGAAAAAGTCATTCATCAGACCAAGCCACCTTTTCCTGTTGCTCCATTGCCCAGTTCTGATGCTCACATGCCCATCATAGACCCTTTCAGTGGTGTACACGGGTCAGCATGGGCATTCTGTTCGGTCTGCAGCTACACAGCCCAATCTGTAGCAAACTGTAATGCACTGTAACACCTTTCTATCATAACCAGCCTTAACGTTTTCAGCACTTTGTGCTACAGTAGCTCTTCTGTTGCATCAGACTAGACTGGCTAGCCTTCACTCCCCATGCATATTCCACTTTTGGTTAGTACTAACCACTGCGTATGAGGATCACACACCATTTTGGCGATGTAAGTAAGGAATAAAACACAAGCCTTGACATCAAGCAGAGCTATTATTACCATTTTTTTCTATAACAGCACATCCTGGGGTGTTTTTTTCCCCTGTGATTTGCCAAAGATTACAATTTGTATTTGATTAATGAATTGCCTTCCAGGCTTTTTAACTATTCACAGTTACATTTTCATATTGTGGAATGCCAGTGATACATTCTTCGTTGTTATATAACTAAATCTGTTTATGATCCGCCATAGAGTACCTACAGCATCTGCCCTGTGAATGAACTGTTACCATAGAAACATATTAATAACGATATTAGAGAGTGCACATTAAGATAATACCTATTGAATTTTAAATTACAGAACTGCTACACTCTTACAGAACATTCTGACCAATCAGATTCAAGATAAGAGCAACGTCGTGGTATAATATGTATAAATAATGTGACATATTTATTCCAAATAGGATACTGAAAGTGTACAGCTGAGTAATATGGGAGATTGCTCAGGTGCTCCAAGGTGGTGGGTTAAACTTTTAACCACCATGCTGCCATGTGACAAAATGTGCTAATCCACAAGTTTTTAGCTAACTGATTGATTTCTTCTCCATGTTTCCAGAACAATGAAGAAAGAAGCCATGCATTTTGCCACTGAATGTGCCACGCACCTTACACTATACAGTACAGTACAGTTCTCACACTAGGCATTATATCTAGCTTTTGTAAGCTAGCAGTGTCTTGAAAGAAAGAATATATTTCGCATTAAAAGTGGTACGTCTCATCACTCTCATCACTAGATCAGCTAACTGGCTAGCATAACTCATTTTAAAATACCGTGCCAGGCAGAAGCTACAGTATTTGATGTTGATTAACTAGCCAGGGTTGCTAGCAAACTAGATAACATTATCAGATCAGCATCTAAGTTAGCTTACAAGCTAGCTAAAAGTATCATATAATATAGTCGAATGAAACCTAACCAATAATCTCACCTGCTAGCTAAAAGCAGGACTTCAGTTAGCTATCTAGTTAGCTTAGATGTAATGCCTATGAATGTCTCTGTCAGCAGCAGCAGCTGTATGATGTTAAACCCCATGAGTTTCCATCTTAGTATTCATTTATTAATCCTATAAATAAATATATTATGTAGTGGCAATTATGAATTATTCAGCACCTCCAACTATTGTGGTGATGTAATACGATGGTGGCTTGTTGACCCAGGAACCGCTGTGTTTTCCTGGTTTTCCATTTTCCTTGGTTCATCTAGTTCTAGTGTTTCCTAGTTCCTTGTTTCTTAGTTCCTCAATCATAAGAGTAGTTCCTTGCTCATTGTGTTGTAGTCATGACCGTAGGCTGGTTTTCGGATTTATCATTATGAATTTGGTTTCAGTGACAATGTCCGTTACGCGCTTTCCACCCTCTATTGTGATTCATGGATATACTTCAATAAAAAGTCCCATGGTTCTCAAAATCCACTAGGGTCTGGTATGATTTTTAATATTGTGAGATATGGAGGTCACCAGCAACTGCTTTTAAAATGGTTATACTTAGTAATTAAGAAAGGAATAAAACAAAACAAGGTGTTCTGTTATATACGCTGAAGTACCAGAAAAACTGGTGCTGTGCAAAATCCATAGCACCGCCACCTATGCATGTCATTGGTCTCATCCATCGGTGCATACAGTAAATAGAGCGATAGACATCTATGGAAGCTTTTTGCAATTTTCAACACGGTTTAATAGTTGGAGCTCATGAGATGGACTTGGATTTTCACAGGGTGTACCATGACTACAAGAATTCAGTGAAACCTCGAACTTTTGACAGCAGTGTGGCTGTAAAAAGACTGGGTGAACGTGAGCAGCGTCGACTGGCAAGAATCGTTTCAGGCGATAGGCGTGCAACACTGCCTCAAGTAACATCGAAATTCAATGCTGGGGCCTCAACAAACATCAGCGTGAGGACTGTGCAATGTTCCCTCCAAGATACCATGAGGGACCTACCAAGTATTAACCAGTATACCAGTTTTTCTGGTACTTCAATGTACTGTAGAGAAATGTGTGAATTCAATATTCACCTATAAACGCATGTCCTGAAGTAGTTTTTTCCTCTTCTTCCTCAATGATTATATGAATTCATAATTTTTTAGTAAATATCTACATGTAATTTTTATCCATTTACAGTTACACGAAACATTATGGCAGCTATAAACAACCGTTCTCTTGCCAGCTTCTCTCCTCTCTCTCTTGAAAGCACAAATGAATGTTTGTTGGACTGAGTTGAAGTAAAATTGTGCATGTTACACTAATTTAAAAACCAATCTAACACCCAATAACTTATAAACAGAGATAATCTAAATTAATTCAATTAATTTATTAATTAATTACATTTAAAGTGAAATTTAAGAAGAAAAAATTCCAGCTCTGTGTTTAAACAGCACAATAACACCAGAATACTATAATAACCATTTGCACTCTGATTGTATTTATAGGAATGTAATAATTTCACTGGCTTTAAGAATATATATTAAAAAAAAAAAACGGTATTATACTGTACACTTGATTAACGTGCATACTATTTAAATGGACACACCACCCCGTCTAGTTGTCTGGGTTTTGTGGGTAATGTTATTTATTTAGCACAGTAATACGTCCTGCTTTTGTTGCAGTTATTATAATGTTTCATTCATTACTTTATTCCTTCCACCATGAATTTACATTACATACAGTAAAAAAAAAAAAAGTCTGCTGCACGTGAGAACGATCGTGCACACTGGGTAGGATGCAAAACTTTTTTTTGCATCGCTTTTGTACAGGTAAATGACTTTTTGGACGGCGTTGCATGTAAACAAATTAATGAATTAGATTGAAATTGCATCTGTTCAGACAATAGCAAAAGGGTAAGATAAGCAAAAAAAAAAAAATTGGGAATGAGGGTAAACAAAAGAAGCCCAGCCAGCCAGCCCCCCTACATACAGAGAGAGAGAGAGAGAGAGAGAGAGAGAGAGTGGGGGATCGAGTTGGCAGATGCTGTGTGGATGATAGAAAGGAAAGCGTAAGACCTGTCCCTGTCTTAACCTCTCCGATAACACAGAGACACGTGAACGGACACACACATGCTCTGATACGGAGTGAAAAACCCACACAGATTGAGCAGATAATAACAGAAAGTGGGCTGAGAGACAAACAGAGGAGAAGGAGAAGGATGGAGAGAGAGAGAGAGAGAGAGAGTTACAGAGACAGCTTGTGCGTTGGGGTGATTAGCCAGAGATTTGGACGAGCTTCGGCGTTCGTTTGTTTGACAGTTTGCTCATGAGAGAGCAGAAACATTTATACAGCAGCATGTCAGAGGCAGATAATAATTGATGAAAACAGTTTCGACCCCAGAAGCAGGTCCGAACGGTAAAGTCAAAAAAAGAAAAAAATCAGCATGAGGCTGGGTGACAGAAACATAATCAAGGCATGTGGAGTACAGGAAAAACATCACATTCAGTCATCCCATTATAGACATTACAGATATTTCTATCAGAGTCTCGGTATTCCGCTTACTCTGACCTTTTTAGGATTTTGTTCATAAAAACAAAAAAGGAATCTAGTCACTGTCATGGCAGACAAAATATACATAGATTTACATATTATATTTACATAGATTTACATACCTTTCAATTGCAAGTCAATATCACAGGATTGCGGCTTTACATGTCACAACAACAAATTAATATTTCCTGATTGTGATTTGTAACTTGTAATTATTGTGACTGCAGTAGGCAATCACACTATTGTTATCCGTCTGGAGTATTCGGTGTAGTTTTGTCTGGATTTCAACTGCTGCAATTTTTGAAACATCGACACCGTTAGAGCTCTAAAATGTCTGACACGGTCGGGATCGGTGCGCTTGTATAAGGCTAAAGGATCCGTGCACTCATTTACCTTCCACGTTCATTTTTATAGCCCTTTTTTCCCATCCACTTCCATTGATTTTCATTTCAGTTTCTAAATTTTTGTCATTAGTACTTCTGTTGAATAACACGTTGCATACACATTAAGACCAGTCTGATCAAATGTATTTACACTCCCAGCTACTATATGCTTACACACACACACACAATTCTGTGTTTGATTAAAAGTATTGGCAACCCCAAACTACAGACTTACACAGACACACACACACACGAATGCGAATGGTGCTGATGCTAAAGTCACTGCTTCGCTGCAATCACATTCGCATTTTCTTCAGGAAATGCACCACTCTAGTTAATTATTAATATCAGGCAATTGTGATTCCTTTTCCTCAATATCCTCATCAGAGATGAGGCGCAGATTAAAGACATCAGGAAGCGCATTAACTCGCAACTGTGAGATAAAAAAGGATAAAAAAAAGTCTGTGTAATAAAAATAAATAAATCTGTGTAATATTTTCTCAAATGTGGCAGATACAAGCTTCCAAGAGTCATTAGTGCGAGGAGAAGGTAGTATATGTGTATCATGGCTGGTCCTATGGGATATGTGACAAATAAAGAATCTCCAAGCAGAAGCAGAAGCAGAAGTACAGCATCAGGATAAAATGGGCAGCGTACATCTAGAATAAGAACAGATCTTAAAGACATTTATTTTTATCTTTATGATCTGGGCTGACACTGTTATCCTGAGTGACTTACATTTATCTAATTTATACAACTGAGCAGTTGAGGGTCAGTGTCATCATGGTGGTGCTGGGATTTAAACTCATGATCTTCCAATCTGTAGCCCAATGTCTTAACCAAAGACAAGAGTTGCATGGAATGCTTCAAGCCTTCCAGGGTTTATATGGAATCCTTTCTGATCTACTCTAGAGTAATACATTCTGCTGTATACTGTAAATTCTTAAAGATCTCAAAATCTCCACTTAGTCATTTAAAGGTTCTGTGTGTGGCTGAAACCCAGAAGAAACAGCCAAAATGGCAGAAGTTGAGGAACACCTTTTGCTAAAAGCATACTCTTGACTTTGTCCTTATTCCATATGTTAATTTATAGCTTTAAGACAATATTTACCACCATAGGTCATTTGTTTGGTGTTGAAAAAAGTGTTGAATCAATAAATAAATACATTAATATTTATAAGTTCTCGTAAATTAGTGTTATTATTACATTTACATTCATGGCCTTTGGCAGACACCCTTAGCTTGGTGGTGCTGGGGCTTGAACCCCCGACCATCTATTCAGTAACCCAACACCTTAACCACTGCACCACCCCTGCCCACATTGTTAGTAGTAGTTGTAGTAGTAGTAGTGGTGGTAGTAGTAGTAGTAGTAGTAGTAGTAGTAGTAGTAGTAGTAGTAGTAGTAGTAGTAGTAGTAGTAGTAGTAGTAGTAAACCTTGTTCAAAAATTGTGGGAAAATCCTACTAGCGCACACCTGCCGTGTGTTAATAAAAATAAAAATACTGGTGTTACGTATTTGTAGTGTTACACCAGTGACCGTGACACCAGTGATACTGATCACATTAGGGCAGAAAACCTAAAACGGCTGATGTTGCTTAAATGTGACCTTGATTATCTCAAAATGAAGCACTACAACGTAACAAACATTATTACTGCCCGACACAATGCTTCATTTATTCCTTTGACCATCTGAGTGTGGAGAACTATTTTGGGACACCCTCTGTTTAGAAATCTAAATGAATACTAACCCGTACACAATAATAAGCGTAAGCATTCGTCATCTACTATTCACATAATGGTGATGCGTCTATCAGTCTCTGAAATCAGATATGAAACACCTCGACACTTCACACACACACACACACACGTGCATACACACGTAAGCAGGTGGACGGCAAAACTGGAACTACCACTACCATCCATGGAGGAAGTTCAACTAGCTCAGAAACCGCACTCCATCCCTTCATTTTTTTTATATGCAGGCAAAACACATGGCCATTTGCCCAACCTCTGTATCATCAAAAGCCAAGTCAAACACTCCATGTAGTGGTGTTGAAAAAGTTGTGAGTGCTCCTGAAGGCACGCAGTAAACCCCCTCATTAGCAGGGAACAAGTGAGCTGTGACTAGTGGTGTGGTCTAATTAGTGTGTGAGCATTGTATCCTGGTATTATAGCTCATCTTGAGTATTAACCTGTCAGAATGTGAGCCATCAAAACTTTTACAAATGCGGCGTCCGTGTTTTGTTTTCGTTTAACAATCGTGCAGGGGAGTTTTTGAGCAAAGGAAAAGGCTGTAAGTTAAAAATGCAAGTCATAAAGCAGTCATAGTACATACTGTATATGATATGGCAAAATGTTTGTGGACACCTGATCATGACACCCATATCTGGTTCTTCCCCAAACGGTTGCCGCGTAAGCCGAAAGCACACAACTCTATAGATTATCTTTGCATTACGATTCTTCACTGGAATTAAGGGGCCCGAACCTGTTCCAGCATGACAATGCCCCTATGCAGAAAGCAAGCTCTATGGACACATAGTGTGTTGAGTTAAGTTGCACCCCAGGCCTCCTGGCTTGACATCGGTGCCTGACCTCATTGTGTCTAAACGAGCGCAAAATTCCCACAGCCATGCTCCAAAATCTAGAGGAGATCCTTCCCAGAAGAGCAAAGAAAGTGTAACACACATGGTTTCAGAATGAGGTGTTCAACAAGTGGGTTGTTATGACTGAGATGGATGGGTGTCCACATACTTTTGGCCTAACAGTGAATATAACATTATATCTACTACCACAGTTTGGCTAAGCAGCAGTAGAACTAATCAAAATATCTTTCATTGGGCTTTACAGTCAGCCTTAACCTTAAAGCCTAAATGTCTTTCTTTTGTAGTAAGCTTTCCAGAAAGAGGGGAGTTGGTTGAAACTAGATGTTTGTATCAGGACTGGGTGCAGCAGGAGGTTTTAACTTTCACACCAGTGGGAGTGAACTGTCAGAGCATATTCATTAACATGCATTCACAGCATCCTTAGTAACCGCCCGGTCAGGGTAAAGGTGGTTTCAATTAGGCTAATAGTTTGTTTAGATTTTGATACATGGTGCCAGAATTTACAGACTATACTGACAGTGGCTGGATTCTGACCTCTAGTTTTCCAAAAGGAAATAAAAACTTCTTTCATTTTAAGCCACGCCTACTTCAGGTATAAAACCAAATACAAATAGAAACATAAAATGTTAATACTCTCTTGTATCAGCATACTGTACCTTTAAAAAGAAAATGTATTTAATTCTATTTTATGGTGAATTCATGAATTTTCTCATACATCATTTGTTATTATTATCACAATATCTGTCTTTGCAGAGCATTACGGAATGTTGCAGCTTTCGGGGCAATTACGTAAGTTACATGCTGTGTGTTGTAGTCATCATGACTGTTCAGAAACACGCCACGTCATGGGCCAGTGCGCAAAAGTCGTATTTAATAAAGCAGTTAAAATAAAGGAAAAGTTCATTTGTACTTTTAGAAATACTACATACTTGCTGCAGAAAACCTGTATCATTTGATGGAAAATAATATAAAAATAAATAAATAAATAAATAAATAAATACATAAATAAAAATAAAATAAAATAAAATAAAAAGGTTGCTGTAATTATTCTTAAATTATTATTATTATTATTATTATTATTATTATTATTATTATTATTATTATTGATAAGGATCCAATGAAAATTATTAATTCATTTAGATTTATTTCTTTAAATATACAGTAAAAGTACTAGTATGAGAAATTTTCATTGTTGGTGATTTATTCATTCATATCTATGTCCATTTATTTCTTTATTTTACTTTAAATTAAATTTTACATAAACCGGAATACATCTTTTACTTTCTAAATCTGTCCCAAATCTAATATTATAAGTCAGGTTACTCATCCAGTATATGTATATACAATCAGAAATATGTTCAGAAATGTCAGCACACTGTGTATGTGTATTCAAAAATAACAGCCAGTTCTTATCTTTCCCCCAATTTGTTATTTTATACATAATGCTGTCTGATAATATTCAGGCGTCTGATCTCTGTGAGGCTTTGAATTCTTTCTTTAGTACCTGAATTGCTGTGTTTTTTTGTCGCTGACTTCTGAGAAGTGTGTACTTAATCTGTTCACAAAATAAATACTTATTTAAAAAAAAAAAAAAAAAAAAGAAAGCAAAAAGGAAGCATTGACTTCCCACATTCTGTGCGTGTGTGTTGTTTGTGAGTGTGTGTAGGCGTGTTTGAATGTGTGTCTTGCCATGGCTGAGGAGCTCCATTCACCTGGTGAAATAGAGCAGAATGAAAAGAGTAAATGGAACCTATTATTTACGCAGATACACAATCCCGCCACGCACGTCCAAAGTCCCGCCACAGACTCACTCCCTGTCTCTTATTCTCTCACTCTCTCTCTCTGGCTCACACACACACACACACACACACACACACACACACACTCCCTTCACCCTGGAGCCCCTACAACCAGCCGCTGTCCACTCTTTTATTATCCTTTAAATGATGCTGACAGCAAAAGAGCAAACACACACCCACCCACCCACTCACACACACATACACACACACAAAACGCAGGCCACCTGACACTGCAGGCTTTTACTTTCCTATCTTTAAAAAAATCATTATGTGTAAATCTTACACACACTCACTCATCATAATGACCCTGTTTGGACTATATGGTGGAGACGGGTTTTTTTTTACGCACTTTATTTCTAAGAAATTTTTTTTGTGTGTGTGTGTGTGTGTGTATGTGTGTGTGTGTGTGTGTGTGTGTGTGTGTGTGTGTGTGTTTTGGTGGGGTGTAGTATGGGGATTCCTGAACACCTGTGCCTTGATAAGAGTTATCACAAGTGCTGTTTTATAGTGCTGCTAAATACAAAATAAACATGACAACTACCAGACCGTCTACTTTAATAAAAATATAACAGCCTCCCACACACAACACACAACACACACACATACACACACACACACACACAAATTCCGAGGCAAAATAATGAACTGCACTCACATTAGGAATCAATTCCCTATATAAAATAAATGTTGTAAAGTAATGTTGTGTAATTGCATAAGTGATAACTTGCTTTTAACAGCAAATCCATTTATAATCCTTTAGTTAATAATGAACTAATTATTAACAAAACCTTTATTAATGTCGGTAAATGATTAGTAAATAATGAAATAATGGGCAGAACGGTGGTGCAGTGGGTCACTCTGTTGCCTCACAGCAAGAAGTGCCAGTGTGTGGGTTTCCTACAGGAGCTCCAGTTTCCTCCCAAAGCTCAAAGACATACAGTCAAGCAAATTAGAGCAAAATAATTGGAATTATACCACCACTCCTTCTGTACCTCCACCTGCTGTGTGAATATCTCCACCCACAGCTTGAGAATCATATTTGCAAATGGGCACCAGATATGTTCCAGCATTATTAACTAAAGACTTTCAGGCAATTAATAATTTAGTTTAAGTTTAACTAATCGCTTAAGTAATCTTTTTACTGATTATTTCATTATTTAATCATCATTAACACACAGAAACACGTGCTTTGTTAATGATTAGTTTATTATTAATGGATTAAAGGATTGTAAATGCATTACTAGCATTCATTATTAGTGTGACTGCAGTAGGCAGGAGGCAATCACACTGTTGTTATCCGTCAGGAGTATTCTGGGTAGTTTTGTGTGGATTTCAACTGCTGCAATTTTTGAAACATCGACACCGTTCCAACACTAAAACGTCCGACAAGGTCGGGATCGGTGCGCTTGTATAAGGCTAAGGGATCCGTGCACTCGTTTACCCTCCACAGTTGTTCTTATCCCCCTTTTTTCCCATCCACTTCCATTGATTTTCATTTGAGTTTCTATTTTTTTGTCATCAGTACTTCTGCTGGAATAACAGTTTGTATACACACTATGACCAGTCTGATCTGCACTCCCAGCTACTATATGCTTATAAACACACAATCCTGTGTTTGATCAAAAGTATTGGCACCCCAATCTACTGTGTGTGAGCTAATGTATTGGCACCCCCCCAAACTACACACTTACACACACACAATCAAGTCTTAGCAAAAGCATTGGAACTTTCCACCCCAAACTATGTCCTTACACACACACACACTAATGCTAATGGTGCTGATGCTAATGTCACTGTCAGTCATTATCTGTACCGCTTATTCCCAGTTACGGGGTCACGGGGGAGCCGGTGCCCAGCCGGCAACTCTGAGCG
>JAOVYV010000017.1:3499347-3512062 GCA_025674545.1 Hassar affinis | reverse complement strand
CACAAACAGGAAGTTGATATCACCAACCATTCCCATTTTATTTAGGTGTATCCATATAAATGGCCCACCCTGTATTTGCTCATTTTCTCATCGTGGTCCCAAAGCATGAGTAATTTGGTTATTAGATATAAGCTATTAGTGTATACTTATTCCACAAGGCATTTTTTTCAGGCAATTGTAAATTTATGCTAACAATTTATTGCCACACTAACTTGATGTAAACGCAGCCGTCCTTCAAACCTCAACACCGGAATCCAGAACATAGTAATTTCATACAACTCCATAATCAAGAGGCAGATTAGACAACAGAGTTTAAAACCAGAAGATGCTACACCCACGCTTTCTAGAAACTGCAGTCACTAGGATTCGAAAATATAGGCAAATTAAAAAAAAAAAAAAAAAAAAGGAAATGAAGCGTGCCATTCTGAACGCTTCCTTAACACCTAAACTTCTTCAAATTGAACAAATCAACAGTGATAAGAGTGAGGATGTTTATGTTAGGAGCTGTGGAAGAACCAGGAAGTGCAATCTGAGGCAAAGAGCTAGAAAACAAGAGGCCTCTGTGAGAACTCAGTTTGCATAAAACTTGAACTTCCTTCTGAACATCATCTAATTGCATCTGATGTTCATTTACAAATCAAATGGCCTTAAATGAGGGTTTGTCCTATGATGACGGCAATTTCAGAATGGCTGCGTTTAAGCAACGTAGGTATTGTTAATTCAGATGCTAATCGTTTTCTTTAGTTAAAACTTTCGCAAATGCTTCAAATAAATGTGGGAGTGTTTGCTTTGTTGTTACAGTCAAACTCTGTCTCATGGAGGACAATTAAAGCATAATCTCAGATGATATTTAGACAATTTTACATGCAGACAAAGAGACCTGAGTTTCCTGCTTTTTTTCATATTCACATGACATGTAGGTGTTAGAGAAGATAATACAGGAAAAGTAATGTTTCTATAGAATTGAACAAAAGAGGATTCTGCCCTTTATTGTCATGTGTTCCTTTACAGCATCTATACACATACACCCAGGATGCAGGATATCGCAGCACTGCTGGCTCCATACTCTCATCCCAGAGTCCTCTTCAAGCCTCATTTTTATAAGTTACTCTGGCTAAGAACAACTGTCAGATCATTCAGTGTAGCTGTAAATGGCAAGACCCCCAGATGAGCAGCCAGGTCAGGAGTGTGTTCTCGTGGGAAAGGGGCAGGCCGATACTCCCGCAGCCGGGACACGGAGATGGAATCCCGTTATTCCAGTTCCTGTTCTCTCCCTGTGCTCCGAGTTCTGATCCTAACATGTACAGACTCGCCTGTGGGAAGGCTCACATGAGGACTGGAGCATGAGTGTGCTGTAAGTCTCGCTATGGTTCATGTCAGTGCTAGCAGCATTCTACAAGCAATGCAAGTCATCTATATTAAAGCCTCACGTCATCCTATTATGCCATCCTTTGTTTGTTCATTGAAAAAAATTGCATTTTCTAAAAGAAACTTGAAGCCATACACAGTTTCACAGGCTGGCCCGAACAGAAATCAAAGAGCACATGGCATTTTGGAGTCAGGTTGTTAGCTTGAAATTTGTGACATTTGTGACATTTTCATAAGCATAATTGTTTTCCACAGCATAGCACTTGAGTTTAATCCTACCATTTTTACTGAGCATTTTCAAACATTGGATTTGCTTGGCCACCTTATTAGGCGCAGGTACACCTGCTCTTTTGTCTACCTTTCTTCCCCTTTTCTTATATCTCTCTTCCTCTCTCCTGCGCTTCTCCTTTCCTCTAAATTCCAGAATCTGAGAGGAAAGCGGGGGCAAACAGGACAGACTGGATTTCACACATGTCAAGTTTTGCCAGATGACAGAAATGAGGCTCCCTCTTGCCAAGCATGGAGCTTTTTGTGCCAGGAGACTTCTCCAACCAGCCATTGTTGCATAAGTTTGATCATAAGAAAAACACAAAGTAACATTCTTCCTGCTGGGAATGAACACACCCAACATGGGTTAGCACAGATTGGTCCAAACTAAAAGTGTCAAGTCATTTTTGGTTATCTACATTGGCATATATGTTTTTTAGTACATACTGTATATGTTATGTTAAAAAAACTGAGACTTTTATCCCAAGTGCTACATTGTCTACCCATTTAAACAAGGGGTTCTTTGTAGGGTTATTGGTTCCCACTTTTTACATAGCATCTACTATGAAGGTAAACCCTTATTTGCAGTGTTCTATGTAAAACTTTGACAGGTTGCCCCAGAGGAATAAACTGAAAAACCATTAGGGTGCTAGATTCAGCCAAGATCACTTGGCCTGAGTCTAAAGATACCAACAAACCAAGATAGATACAGGGTTCAGTCCTGATACATGAAATTGCATCTAAGTAATTAATATTCATTCATCAACATTGAAAATCTGTGTGATGTTTAAGGAAAGCTCTTTCCACCACCTGAGCACTAGTCCATGGAAGAATCCTGAAATGTGTTTTGTCTTTCTTGGGTCTTGAAGGGCAGCCAGTCAAACCCAATCACACTCCTGGCTCAGTTGGCGTATGGCTCTGGAATTGACCACGCTTCTGGTCCATTTATGGCTTTGTAGGCAAAGAGCAGTACTTTGAATCTACACAATGCCTGCTTGCAGGAAAGCAGGAACAGTGGATGAACTTGGCAAAGGCTGGATTCATTTAAAGGACAAGCAGTAATCAAGTCAGTGACTGACTGAACAGGCACCTGAGTTGATTGCTCTGCATGAAGCTGAAATACTTTATCTCCCAGGTAATATTATTAATATCTTGTTTAATTAGTGTGCATGCATGCATGGACTAGTTCTAGAGCACTTTATTGGTACGTCTTGAAACTGCAACTGGCTTTCCCAAATCTTCAGCCAAAATCCTGGTTTGCAGAGTAACAGCTCAGACCTGAGGGGTGATGATATTGGCTGTTATCCGAGACAGGGCCTGTATAAATCGTTAAGCACCTTCTAGCCATGATCTCCTGAGGCCCTTTTAAGCAGTGTCCCACTTCTACTGTGACGCAAAGTTTAGACAGTTGTGCTGAGTAAGTGACTAATGATTAGATCAAGTTTAAAGCATCACGGAACTACAGTTGTAGTATGATAGTAATTAGGAATATCACTCATATCCCTGTAATGCCATAGCCATCTGTGGCCAGGAGTCCAAAAGATACAGTCTGGCCATTCTCTCAGGAACAGAGAGGTGGTATACTGTCCAATCAATCCCAGTGACACTGGCCCTTCATGGGTGTCTGTGAGCTCAAACATATGGAAATTAACATTTAAATTAATTTACAGAATGATTTTTAATCATTTCACATAAGCTTGAAATCACTTCACTTCTTTCAGAATGCTATCTATTATGTGTCGATCTGTAGGTGTTAGTGAGTGTGGCGGTGCTTACGGGGTGTCCATCCTGGATCTGTGTGTATGAGAATGGAAGGGAATCATTACAGTTATACCCACTACAGTAAACTACATTACACCACTGCTTTGTTGCAAGGTTCGACCTTTAAGGGTTTCCCAGTAGGACAAGTTCAAAAACCCTTTAACGGTTCTAGATTTGACCTTTTTCTCCTGCATTTTTGAATGAGGAATCCCTCGTAGGCTCTCTGGATAATTTGGATAATTCAGTCACATCCTAAAGGCTTACTTTAAACAGCATCTGTTTTTAGTATTTAGTTAGGGTTTTAAGCAGGGTCTGACAGAAGGGCATGATGAAATCGTGAGTTCTTGAGTTCTAGATTTGAACTTTATAATTTTTTAAGAGGGTCCTTTCTGTGTGGAGTTTGCATGTTCTCCCTGTGTCTGGATGGGTTTCCTACAACAAACTAAAAACATGTAGAGTAGGTGAATTGGAGACAATGATTTCCCCGATTGATGAGTCTGAAACCTAATCTAGTGTGAAAACTTCAACTAGAGTGAAATCTACTAACCTCTGTCATGAATGCAACTACTATATGTAAACCAGGAACTTGTACTCCAAATAGATAGATGAATGAATGAATGAAGAACTCTTAAAGTGTCTGGATATTACTGTTTTTTAATCCTACATTTACAGGATGTAGGCCTACCTGTGCAGTACCTTTTTAAGGGGTTGAATTGTGTTAACAATTATTGCATAGTATGTAATAATATACAGAATATTAATAGTCTATTTTTCAAACAGTGGTAAGAAAAACAATAGGCAGACAATTGTGTTGTTAAGGTCGCTTTTGTTCAATGATAAAGTGGAAAAAAACAGAAGCACAAAATCCCCTTGAGCTCTTACTGATTAATCCAGACTGTGTTAAATGTTTAACAAGACATGTTAAAGAACATTTGAACTTCAGCAAAAAAAGAGGTCACTCTTCAACGGGTCAACTATAAATGATACACCTTTGTTTTACACACAAACACACAGACACACACTCAGACACACACCTGGCAGCCCTGCCTTTTACCTTATTGACACACACTCTCTCAGATCACTTATTTGCATAAGCGTTTGCAAGTCAAACGAGTCTCTCAGTGTAGATGTGCAGGGGTCCCACACTGCACGTTCCGACACAGCCTCTCCCTACCAATGCCAACAATAACTTTTTACACATGAAAAAAAAAACCCAAAGCCCGCAGTAGCAACACGCAACCGAAAAATAAACTATAAGCCAACAAAGCAATCTAAATACACATTGTATAACCACATAAGCCACAAATACAACCTCTTAAAACACAAAGCAGTAAAATCCACAACCACTAAAAAAAAATCATGCAATCCGACATGCCACGAGAACTGAAATTGGAGTCAGGAGTCGTAGGATAAGGTGCATAAAGAGTTCAGGAGGAAGCCTGTGTACACAGTCAGCATGTCCACTATACATGGACATATACATTTATACAAGGAGTTGGGAGTTCTGATCATTGTACTGATTGCTCTAGTGTTTTGTCCTTTTACTTTCTTTCTTCCACTCCCTCCATGTGCTAAGGAAAAGGGCGAGGAAACACATTCCTCTCAGCACATGAGATCTTCTCGTCCGAGATCTTTTTTTTTTTTTGGATTGCCATGCTAGGAGTGGGCCGAAACCGGCGGCGACGTGACTGAACGTGTAAAAGACGTACATTTCAGTTTCAGCCTGGCAAAAAAAAAAAAAAACACTCACACACTCGCCTTTTTTGGATCTCGTGCACCTGGCTGACACACGACCACCTTGCTGACACGCCTTCGCCCAGAATCCCTTCATTTGCACACGGTTTTGCAAGTCAAATGATATGCCGTGTTCCCGGTGCCAGCTCAAGGGTCGTGGAATGGGAGTTCCCTTCTTAACTCAGTCTCCACTAATATGCAACACACACACACACACACACACACATACACATTCACATTCTTAACACAAATAATAGATACACCGTGTTCCCTGGCAGAGATACACACACTTGTGCAATTCGTATAAACTAAATTTGTTCTTTTTAGTGTTTGGAAGTGACAAAATGATGTATTAGCACGATATAAAAGTGTTATAAACTTCATGTTAAGACCAAACGTCCACAGGGATAGAAATATTTGACAATTTTGACATTGTGGAGACTGTGTAGCTGGTGATCCGGAGGAAAATAAGTTCTAGATGTTCTTTAGCTTGTAGATGATGAGATTAAGGTGAAGGTTAGATTTAGGTGTTAATTAGCTGCTCTAATAAATATGTCACTGGAGAGAGAGACTTCAGAAAGATACTGAGACAAACATGTGCATGTGTGTTAGAGAGAAAGAGAGAAAGAGAGAGAGAGATCATTTGCAATTACGATAATATTATGAGTCGGTGCGACGCTCCTTTAATCATTGTTCTCTCTTAAGGCCTCAAGGCTCCATGACACATTATTAAGGCAACATTACAACAGCTGAGAAGTGGCCAGACAAGCTGAACTTATCCTGCAGGATAGTTCGCCCCAAAAGCTAACACAGCTACATACAAACT
Source organism: Hassar affinis (assembly GCA_025674545.1). Classification (NCBI taxonomy): domain Eukaryota; kingdom Metazoa; phylum Chordata; class Actinopteri; order Siluriformes; family Doradidae; genus Hassar; species Hassar affinis. Next base: position 3,506,106 of record JAOVYV010000017.1, on the reverse strand, counting down.
ACTTCGAAAACATGCAAATGTCATCTTGTTGACTGATATTTTGTCTCAAATGCTTTATTTTACTTCTGCTTGCATCAGCTTCTTTGTAAGATATTACACTCATAAATAAATATGCAAACTAAAAGACATTTGAAACAGAGAGAAAGTGTCCTTCTCAGCAACCTATGTGCATGTTTTGGATAAACACAGATCATCCATAACACCACCTGCCTAATATCATGTAGGTCCATTTTTTTTTTTTGGTCCACCAAAACAGCTCTGGTTCATCAAGGCATGGACTCCACAAGAGCTATGAAGGTGTACTGTGATATCTGGCACCAAGTCCTTATTAGCAGATCCTTTAAATCTTGTAGGTTCCAAGGTTGGGCTTCAACGTATCCGATCTGTTTGTCCAGTATGTTCCGCAGATTGTATATTGGATTGAGATCTGGGGAATCTTGAATCCTTTGTCATGTTTCTCAATCCAATCCTGAACACGTTTTGCAGTGTTATCCTGCTGAAAAGGCCACTGTCATAGGGAATACCATTTGCAGTGAAGGGGTGTATTTTTCCAGAAGAGCATTGCTCTGAGCATCACACTGCCTTCGCCACCTTGCCTTCTTCCCATAGTGCATCCTGGTGTCATCTCATGGGCACTCTGACTGGTCTGCAGTTACCCAGCTCCATACCCAGTAAGCTGTGATGCACTGTGTGTTCTCATGCCTTTCTATCATAAACAGAATACACTTTTTTTTTAACAATTTGTGCTACAATAGCTCCTCTGTGGGATCAGACCAGATGGGCTAGCCTGCACTCTCCATGCACATGAATGAGCCCTGGCTGCCCATGACCCTGTCACCAGTTCACCTGCTGCCCTTTCTTGGAGTGCTTTTGGTGGGTACTAACCACTGCATACTGGGAAACCAACTGTTCTGAAGATGCTCTGACCCAGTTATATAACCATCACAATTTGGCCCATGTCAAAGTTACTCAGTTCTTTACACTTGCCCATTTTTCTCGCTTCCAACACATCATCTTTGAGTGCTCACTGTTGTACCGCGTAATATATCCCACCCCTTGACAGGAGACATTGTAACGAGATAATCAGTGTAGATTTTTCACTTGTCAGGCATTTTAATGTTATGGGTGATTGGACAAAAGCCATTCCATGAGTGCTGATATTAGAGTATAACAGCACTAGGACTTTTAACTATACATGTATCACTCCACTTTACAAGTGTGTCCTATTAACCATAAATTAAGCAAAATGAATGAATGTTATCTATCTTGGATTAATTTATTTCTGTGGTATCATGTAGATCTACAAAAGCAGCAAGCTTGTGACCAGGAAAATGTTTATGTGTTGTTTGGCAACTGTCTATTCCCAGTGCAGTTGCGGACATTTTGTGTTGGTGGAGCCATATAAATGAAGAAGCAAACAAACTGTAATCTGTTGCTGCTTGTTACTGTTAACTAAAAATGGAGATTGTAGAACTCTTATATAAAAGCAGTATCACACTCAAAAGTCATGCTGTTATACTGAATATAAGTCTCGTGCCTATGACTGCATCACAGCCATGCTGATATTCAACGGTAACAGCACTCCCTTTTCGCGAATATTAAAATAAATATTCATAAGTCTACAAATTCTAAACAGCACTTTACCTGACCTAGTTCACTAGATCTACAATTAGCTTGATATATAATCATTAAAATACCTTCAGCAAATGGAAATTTACGTCTCGTGCGTGAAACATCTTTTTCCATGAGTTGTCTATTACAAGGTGCATTTTAATTCACTCAAGCCTGAAGCAGACGTTCAACAGGAAGTTGTTTCATCTAATTTCCTGCAGATCATAGGAAGAAAAGTTTTCTTTTTTTTCTTTATTTTCAGCTACAAAACCGCATTTCCAGAAAAGTTGGGACACTTGATAAAAATGCAATAAAAACTGACAGCTGTAATTTGTTGATTCACTTGAAACTTTATTTAAGAGCCAAGATGACTAAGAAAAGATTTCAATGATGTATGTTCAATGATGACCTCAAAAGAAGTTGGGACAGAGGTATGGTGACCACTTGGCCACATCACCTTTTCTTTTAACTATACTTTGTTTAGAAATTGAAGATGAAGAATTTAATTGTTGCAATTTTACAAGTGAAAATTTTGCCCATTCTTGCTGTATACAAGACGTGAGCTGTTCAACAGTCTGCGGTCACTATTGTCTGATTCTCCTCTTTATGATGCTCCATTTTCAATAATATATCCTTTTCAATAAGAGACAGATCTGGACTGCAGGCAGGCCAGTCAAGCCACACCGTTGTAACTCATGGAGAATTCGGCCTGGCGTTATCCTGCTGAAATAGACACAGAGTTCCTGGGAAAGATGATGTCTTGAAGGCAGCATACGTTTCTCCAGAATACCAATATAAGCTTCTGCCTCAATGGTAACTTCACATATATATATGCGGATCACTCAAATGGTGTTTGTATATTGATATTGATGAATGTGGTCACGTAAAAGATATACAGAATGAAAGCAAATTATGTATTTAGACAAATACATTTGAAGTACATTAGAATATCTTCATGCCAATTGCATGGATGCTGATTAACCACATTTGTGTAGTTGTGTAGTAAAAACTCAACCCTGTTACAGGTTTAAGAGTAAAATGCAGCCTGTGTCAGAAAAGAAACCATGTAAAAAATATTAGATTGTTGCATGAGAGAGGTCAAAATATTTTTTATCCATAGAAGAGAAGAGAAGAGAAGAGAAGAGAAGAGAAGAGAAGAGAAGAAGTGATGACATGGTGGGAGTGAGAAATTAACCCTTGCCTTCCCAGAATCGCTCACTTACTCATATAAGAACTAAAATGACTATTACTGGGAAAGTCCCAGCTCTGAGCCATGAAAAAAGGCTTATACAAACACACTCACGCACACAAATGGTTAAAAGTGAAATGAGAATTAGCTTTTGCCTTATAATAAGCCTGTACTTAATAACAATTAATAAGAGCTGTTTACATTTTAAACCCTTCAACACCCAAGATCTGTGTGTGCATCTGAATGTAAACTCCTCGTTCTTATAACAACACACACCTTTTCAGATCTTTTGAATTATTCATGATGAATACACTTTGTTTTTTAAAAAGTTTAAGCTGTTTTAAAGAAGCTTCAGGAGTTGACTCACACTGCCTCATTTGCATACAGAGGCAATCTTATCTAATAAAGATAATAAAGATGATTAAATAATAGAAAAGATGTGAATAGCGGAAGGCGTATTGAGTCAGGATGTGTGAGTCACGGTGTTATCAGCGTGCTGGTGTAACAGGGACCACTTTGTCATCCTGTCGTACACCTCTCAGAGCTTTGTGTCGAGTGTAAATATTTAGAGTCTAACCTCCATACACACTTTCTCCTAGATGAAATTACTTAAAAGCTCCGAAGTGCCTGCGGTGTGAGAAGTCTTAGTGAGATTAGACTGTGATTAGACTGTATGCAGCATCAGATTGCTGTTTTGCAAAATAGTGTGTGGGCTTGTTTTATAGTGTGCTGAGGAATCTGTAACAGCTTTGACGTTGTAGGGACATTTGGATTGTCCCCACAAAGAAAAGAGGTTAAAACCCCAAACAAACAAAAAACAAAAAACTGAGGTTAAGGGTAAGATTAGATTTAGGTTTAATAACACACACACATACACATTAGACGTACTATCATTATAAGTCTCAAATAAGAATAAATAAGCATTTATTCAAGTCAGAGTCAGAGGGAGGGGTAGGAGGGTATTGGGAAAAGCAATTTACCAGTGAAAATATACTGCATTTTTCACAATTCCTTTCACATTCCAGCTGTTTTAATACATAAATATGTGCTCAGAGTCAATACCTTGGGCCCCGTAGGCCCTCAAGATCTGTAAACGCAAAACAAGTGGACAACAAACATCCAACCAATCAGGACAAGGAGGTGTCTCGACCTGCATGTCAATCATGTCCTAACTTTCGGCCTATGTTTCAAACCAATGGGCTGGGTAACACTGTAGCATCAGAAGAGAGTTCAACTAATATGTTGTGTCTGATGAAGGTCCTGTCTTCAGGTTGCCCGTGTTAGAAAATATTGGCACCCAGCAAACATGACTTATTAGCTTTTCACTTTCACAAGTAGTATTATATATGGACATCATTATTAATGTAGAATTTTTTAAATTATGCTCACAATCCCTAATAAAAGCAAAAAAAAAACTTGTCACATATTCCTATCCTTGTGGGGTCAATTGGATTGGAGACATAAACACACGCACCGTCCAACAATCTTCCCATCCTTGTGAAGACGATCCATTTATATAGGCTGTATTATTAATTACCTTAGTGATGTGTGTGTACTTTTGTACAGTGTCCTTCTTCTCCACCTGTTAATCAAACACCCCGAAGGTCTCTCTCTCTCTCTCTCTCACTCTCTTTCTCTCTCTCTTTCTCTCTCACTCACACAAACTTGACATGTAGTAATCCCCTACAGGGAATTCTCATTCAAAGCAAATGTTCATCAAATGAACAAAGCCTGTGTCATGTGATCTGATGATTTCCCAATCGCGCTGCGCAGAACAGTCAAAATCACTAGGTGCGATTTGGATTGCAAATATACTCATACAGGTATGCAAATCCTGCTAATACTAAGTTAGCAAACTCTGTCTCCTCCCACCAACCCACTTCACTCTCTCCCTTGAGTCACAACGCGTCCCGTCTCGCATATAAACTCCCTGCGCTGTGACTTCACAAGGCCTGAAAAATCCCTCGGGCCTTCTGAAGGTGTTTGGCGTCATCTACTGGTTAATAATCGAACAGCTTTGAACGCTTCATCCTTTCGACCTTGCCGCTGTTGAACATCACTTATCATTAATAAAAGATTTGCATTTGAATTCTGACATCACAGCTGAAAGGATGATACAGGTGCGCTCTCTGACCCATTACTAAACCATTCCTGGTTCTTGTGCATGTTGTTGTTTTAATCTGATCCAGAGCCACGTGGGGCAGAATGCTACCCAGAGGAAAATGTTAGTCCTCAAATGTTGCTCTTTAGTGGCTCAGGAGACTTAATTGAGATTCTCATGTACATATCATTTAGGTTTCAACTTTGTTATAGATGTTGCTTCTAAAATTCCTTACAATAGAATTAGACAAACAGATTCTTTTGAGGTCAAAGGAGTGAATCTGATCGACAAATTGACCCATTAACAAACCTGAGCACAACGTGAGACTTTAATGAGATCTCTACTAAACTTCAAGAGGAAACACATCTAAGATTACCGGGATCTTTTTCTCACAAGAAATATTTGAGCAGCATGAGACTCCAGCTGTCTCCTTTGTCTTTCCATCCCATCTCATTATTGTCTAGGAGCAATGACTGAGACAGTAAGAAGACCTCATTTCTCTCTCTCAATGACTTTCTGGTTGCCCTGAGAGTTTAAAACAACCTTCTGGTAACTCGCACACAACATTTACTGCTACACTGTCGTTCTATTCTACATGCTCCAGTACATAACACAGTTCTTATCTTCACAACCTGCAAGCAGGGTGATATGCAAATTTGAGAGTAACGTGTGTGTGTGTGATGAGAGACAGAGAGAGAGAGAGAGAGAGAGAGAGCGAAAGAGAGAGAGAGAGAGAGAGAGAGAGAGAATGGTGCACAGGTGCACTACTAAAGTTAAACATACCCTATCAGCTTAGCAAAAACAGCAGGCGCGAGCAGAAGACGAATCTTATAAATGGGAACATTCCATCACGTGGATACTTCTGACCGACTGACAGCGCCAGAGACGGAGAAGAGGATTAATCAGATTTTAGCGTGTAACCATTTCCTGCCTTGGTACACCAGTACATCCTCTTCATTCTAACCTTAAGTTATTGGAAGGATGTGGTTTACAGAAACAAACAACACATGCCACACAATGCATTTATTCCATTACACCCCCAACCACACACACACAAACACACACAAAGCATAAACATCTCAGTGGGCCAAAGTTGATCAGGTCAGGGTCAGGTACAGTGTGATACAAGACATTCACACCTCCAATGAAGTCTGTGATCAGATTTAGGTCAGATATAGTCTGCTCACACTTGAACCAGTAAACCTAAGAGCAATTATCTGGTGGCTTAATAGGTTAAGTGTCTGGGTTACGGATTAGAGGATCACAGCACTTCCAAGACAGCACTATTGGGCCCTTGAGCAAGGCCCTTAACCCTCCCTGCTTCAGGGTTGCCACATCATGGCTGACCCTGCGCTCTCACACCCAACTTCCTAACAGTTATTAATAAAAATCTACATTTGCTCAGAGTCAAGCAAGACAAGCAAGCAACAACCAATCAGGACAAGCAGGAGTCTCAAGCTGGGTGTCAATTATTTTATCTAAGCTTTGAACTATTTTTTTTAAAGACTGGAAGAAGATTGACAGCACAGCAACAAGGACCATTCAACTAACATTGTCCTGCATTCAAGCTGTCCACGTTGCCAACTCTGCAATTAGTCACCTAATAAACATTACTCATAATCATTATTTTTTTACTTACACAAGCACAGAAGCAACTTATAGTTTTTTAACAAAAACCAAAAAATTCTAACTAGTACTTTCTTTTTAAATGTGTCAAATTTGCTGACATAAAATGTAGAATAAATGCACCCGACAACAGTCATGCTTGATAATGCAGTATCAAGTCGTCTTAATCTCCAGGAAGTCGTTTTTTTAATTTTATATATAATAAGAAAAAATGGCTGCACATACTTCCCCT
>JAOVYV010000017.1:3278955-3298277 GCA_025674545.1 Hassar affinis | reverse complement strand
GAAGAATGGCTTAAAATCCCTCTGACCACTGTGCAGGACTTGTAGATGTCATTCCCAAGACGAATTGATGCTGTATTTGCCACAAAAGCAGGCCCTACACCATACTAATAAATTATTGTGGTCCAAAATGACAGGTGTTTTTCAGTTTCATTGTCTAACCCCTGTATAGTCATAATAATAACAACAACAACAAATCTGACCAATCATATTTGAGCATTCAACAGAGCTCGTTAACAACCTAAATTGAAAGATGTTGCATTTGCATGATGTGTTTTTTTTTTGCACACAGAGATCGCAGAGAAGTTAAACCGCACTTCTGCTTGAGCTGCTTCACCAGAGGAATGTGTGTCTGAGCGGCACTTCTGTTCGCAATGTGCTCCTTCAGCTGTGTGCTGGTATGTCGAGGGCACAGGCCCATGGCAACAGGTGGAGTGCGAGGTGGACGGGTGGGGCTGGCATGTGTGCAAGTGTGTGCAAGTGTGTGTGTGTGTTTGTGCGTGTGTGTGTATTGCAACAGATGTACAGAGAAAGCCACAAGGCAGGCTTTTTCATGTTCCTCATGTACTATGTGCAAGACTTTGCGTTTAATCAGAAAGCGTTTGTGTTTGTGTTTTTACCTTTAAATACTGCAGGCGGGCTTCAAGTTCTGCTTTCCTAATAGTGTTACTATATACAGTCTCCAACCTGAAGGTAACACAAACTACACGTCAGTACAAACTGTGACAAACTGATAAATATAAAACCCTAACCCCATGAAACCCTGCACAACCCCCACCTCTCCACCACCCACACAACCACCCCCCCACTCGGCGTCTGAGTCTGAGCTTTTAAGCATTTACTCCTACACGTGTATCCGATTTCAAGACCCGGATACGAGGTGGTGGGTTTTTCTTATTCTTGTTTACGGCACCACTTCAAGCCTTAATCAGCAAAGCAAATTGTGTTAACAGCCATGCACAAAGGAAAGCAACGCACAGTTTCTCGTTCATGTGGTTCGCATATATACACCCCCCCTCTGCTTTCAGTTAATAAACCTGGCCTCGTTTATTTTCACAGCTCTTTTTTATCTTTTACAAGCTGGACAGTGTGTGGTTTTAATCAAGTCTTAATATATCCAAACGCTGAGACTAAGCTGAGTCATTTGGAGCGCACGCAGATTTGTGCTTGGCTTCGTTTACACGTCGCTCACCTAACGCTGTTGCCAGATGATCTGATGAGCTGGACGATGTCTTTGTGGCGGAACCCTTCGACGGCGGTTTCGTTGACGCTGGCGATGGTGTCACCTGCGAATTGATAAGACAGACGAGCGGGGTTAAAAAAAGTGTAGCCAGTGCAAGAGAAAAGTCAGGAGATTGTGAGCTGGAATCCTGATGATGCCATGGTAGACTCTGGCCATGCTGTCTGGGAGGGAGGGATCCACTGCTGATCATATTAAAACTAGCTAATTGTGGGCTTGTGTATGTGGAAGAGGGCAGATAGCACTTGTATCTTTAAGTCCTTTATTAGCCTTCGCTCTCCCTGTTTGTACAGGCAAGCAAGCAGGAAGTTTTTTGTTGGGGAACAAAATTTTCTTCTACGTTTTTTTTTTAGCCCTGGGGTGCGAACAAGACCAGAGTTTTGTCTCTGAGCAGCAGACACTATGAATTTCCCTAAATATTTTGTGTCCGTCATTTAAACGACTGTAAACAGAAACCATCTCCACTGGTTTGTTCAGTTGCCGAAGTTACAGCACTAACTCACAATAAGCTTGGATTATATCCAAAAGCGGCTCACTTTGTGATCTCGGCCTTAAGATATTTTAAATAAAACATTTAATGCATGCACATCCAGTATCTGGCACCCGAGACAGGCATTCGAATCCTCTCTATGGCGATTTCGCTTTTGTCCCGAGGTCTATCAAGGTGCCGTTTCACACGCACGGTTAACTTCAGACAAGGTTTCGAAGATTGAGATATAACAACAGATCGCCTTTCAAGCCTGAAGTCTTCCTGGCAAACACGCCGAGGTCACGAAGATCTGAGAGGCGGGGCGAGAAGGACAATAGAGCAAAGCATGCAGGGAATGTAGGAAATGAAACTGGCAGCCATGCATGGTGAGCTGCTTCACAGCTGATCTCTGAGCAGTGTGTTTTAGTCTAACAAGTTCCATGGTTTACATCAGCTGATCGGTGATCAGACAGAAAGAAAGGCAACCTTGTGATTTTTTTTTTCTAACATGATATGACAAAGGCACACAGAGAAAGTGGACATATTGGATTTTGTTCATGTCAGCACTCGGAACCAGCAGACAACATCAAGAGATAAACTCTTGTCTCTGAGGGTTCACTGATTGGAACATGTTTACAGAAAACAAAAGTGAGCCGAGCTCCTGTAACATCCTTAATAAAGATGACTATATACTGTTATTATGTAATGACATGATCATAATTAAGGTCCTTCAACAAGGCCCATGAATAAACTCTCAATTGCTGAGAAATAAGTCACTCCGGACAGTGGTGCAAAAAGGGGGTATGCAGCATATGCAACGCATAGGGGCGCTGCACTAGAGGGGGCACCAAATCGATGCTGGAAAATCTGGACACATAGACGCCGATAATATGTTTGCATACACCTCAGAAAGTATGTAGTTGCACCCCTGACTCCGGATAAGGGCGTCTACCAAATGCCAGAAATGTAAATTTCACAATCATAAGTTTCCATATGAATATGAAGTCAGTTAAAGTTTTTTTTTTAATCACCCTCGAGACCTTCCTGACTCATCCCATAGTCTTACTTCTGCTTAGAGCTTCTGCACTTGTGACACCCTTTCCGCTTTCTGTGGATGGTCCAACACAGATACACCAAAGATATACAGTACACTTCCTCAAGAACAAGTCTCTCAAGTGTGTCCTTTGCTTCAGTGCATAATTCACAGATTTCATTTCATTGCTGCTGGAAAGAAATCTTGAAAATGTGTGTAAAGAAGATCTGTACAGTATACACACATACAGTATATAACACATTTGCTATAGTTATAGCTTTAGGTAGTTATAGAATTTGTGACATATCTTGTATGAACAGAAATGTGTTGTTCAGTGTTGATGAACAGCTCTGTATTTACATTACATTTACACTTATGGCATTTGGCAGACACCCTTATCCAGACTGACTTACTTTTCTCATTTATACTAAAACACTGAGCAGCTGAGGCTCAAGGGCCCAACGGTGGCAGCTTGGAGGTGCCGGGGTTTGGTCTCATGACCTTCCGATCAGTAGTCCAACGTCTTAACCACCGTCATACAGTCATACTCATGTTTTCTAGTTCCATGAATGGAAAATATAATTATAGCACAATTGTCAATCATGAGAAGGACAATGTGTGGGACTGATTATGCAACAGGATTAAGTGTCGGACTAACCTTAGCATAAAAACAAAGTGACTATAAAAATCATTTTAGGATTAGAACAAGTACTTTATTTTAAAAAATCTAAAATAGGTTTGTTCTAAGAACTACTCTAGGGCTAAAGTGATTACGGTGAAGTTTGTGTGTCTTGAGTAACCGAGCTGGCCTGAGCGACAGCATCCGATTTAAGGAAGTCCTGAACTTGATGTGACATTACTACCAGACTGCTGCAAGGCTTGTTGACTGAAAAACAGGTAACACACGTTGCTGATATTTGCCTTTCCCTAAACAGCAGGCTGACACGCATCTGCTCCAATGTTGACACAGTGACAGGAGGCCTCTGGGTAACAAAACAAGACGGGGTGGAGCACAAAGCAAACCTGGGGAAGTACCCTCCCAATCGCTGCCTTCAGTTATTTTGTGTTGATTTTCTGCCAAAGGAAATGTGGCCCACAGTGACATGGCAGTATCGGTATAAAAGACTGATCGTTACTACATAAGCCCTGAAAAATGGTTATTTGCATCAGGCTTTCATCTTTCCCAGGCCTTCCTTGTCATTACTGGTATTCTATATCCAGGTGCCAAATACCAGTTTAGAACCAGACAGTCTAACCAAACACAGTCAGCGATGTGTTAATGTACTTTACACACACTTACCCATTTTAAGGCCAGCGAGCTTAGCCGGACTGTCCTCCTGGACTTTGCAGACAAACGTGCACATCTCTACAGAGTTCTCGTCCTGGTGGTGCAGCCCATAGGTCTGTAACAAACAAACAAGAAATACTGTAAGATAAATAAGGCTGGCTTGCGGTACCGAAGACATTTGCAATCCAGACATGAGTAAACGTACACAGGGCTCAGGCATGTAAACACAGAGGAAAGACTTTGAAAGAGCTTGAAGGTATGAAGGGCCTGTCTACTGTGTAGTTTCACCAACAAAACTATGACTCATGTGGACTTGATATAATGCAGATATGGTCTACATCCTGTTTTGGATGAGAAGATTTCAAGATGCAACGTTGGCTATTAATGAATATTTTCTCTCAGCCAAAACAGGTTTTGGTGTCTGAAATTGTGCTTCTTTGCTGTTGCACTTGAGCTATGAGGCTTGTGGTTGTAAAAAAAACATATATATTTATAGGCACAAATTTTAATTGTTGCTTGCATGAGTATAGCTTGATGGTGCTATTTATAAAGAAAAGAATAAAATGGTGCAGATATAAAATCAGCCATAGTGAACCATCATGAACTACTTTCTGTCTGTAATGCTTTCTGTGTTTACTTTTCAGCCGATTGTCATGAAATTTGGTGGAAGGGTGTAGCTTGGGCCAAGGAAGAACCCATAAAGGTTTGGAGTGTATCCAAGTCACTGTGTGAATGATATATATAAATTTTGGAGATGGGGCAAAAATTAATTGGGTTTGTTGCACTTGCACGATCTAGTCATCGTGATCAACAGAGGCCAGTGCTCTCTGCCGGAAGTTCGGTATGGATTCATTTTACATGGTGAGGTAAGGTACTGTAATTATTAACTGTGTATTTCTAGGATTGTAGCCCAAGTTATGAATGTATCTGGAAGAATTGAGCCATATTTTACCTTCTGTACAATAATGAGCAGCAGAAATAATCACAGATATTATATATCCTATGTTTAACTTCAGTTAGAGCTCATTTTCACTGAAACCACAACAAATCCGAGTACCAGCCGAGTTAAAATGCAGAACAATAAAACAACGATGACGATTAGATAACTTATCATATTAGCAGTACTTTTGGGAATCTTTTTATTATCAAGTTATTAATTGTATCCGATTACATCTGAATAATACTCAAATGATATTTGGTTCCATTGAGTGCGTGATAATTTGAACATGACTTGGTACAACGCTAAACTGCTGCCACACCATTGGGTTCATATGAAATGAACAGAGCAAAGCTCTCTTGGCTGATTGACGGTGCACTCTGCTCTTATTTGGCCACACTTCCCAGGGTTTAGCTGGTCATACTTTGAGCGACAGTTTCACCAGTCTGTCGAAAGTAACCTCAGGCTCTTGGTCACATAGAAAACATCCTCATTTAAAAAGTCAACCTGAAACTTCTTCAGTGTTATGAAACGTCTCGTCGTCTTCTTCTGCTTAGTGCAACATGAGAGAGAACATGTCTTTCAGTAATCTGACTCTGGCAAAAAGCCTGCAGTTTGTTGCTCAACTAGTGGCAGCAAATATTGGTAGGGGGCACAAACTCGGAGCTGAAACCCTGCCAGACTGCGTGCAGATCTATACAGTCAAGAAGGTCCAGAAACTGTTCAGGAAGGCCAGAATGCTCACCATGTCCCTATAAAACTCTAAGAGACAGAGTGTTTTGAATCCCACTGACTCACACTCCAAAATGTTCTACATGGAGGATGCGAGATGCAATAGGACATATGGAGATAAAACTATCGCTACAGGAAGAGCTCTAGCAGATTACTGGTAGCATTTCCACATGCAAAGCAGTGAAACTGCTTCCTGCTGCAGTGCTAATGAACAGTTCTGGTAGGATGATGCAGGTGTTAATGTCTCACAGAGGACACAGGAGTCTTGTCATCATCGAGACGGTTGTTAGACTCATTTGCTTACTGTCCTGCATGGCATCAGCAATACTTTGCTTGAGTAAAAGCATATTCAAATGAGCAGAGCATCTTTTAACAATTAATCGCTTTGGAAATTCTGAACCTTGACTCTGGTTGTTTTGTTGGGCACCTACTATTACTAAGTTATGTTACTAACACATCTGAACTGCAGAATATTAAAGTTTAATTATTAAAGTTAACTGTAGAAATGTTTGGAAAGAAATTATGAGATGTATAATGGATACAGTATTTCTTTGGTATATTACATATCAACACTGCATGCAACACTGAATGAACTTTTGTTATTCATTCCCCCCCCAAAAAAATCAGGAAACAAATACTGCTGTAGTTAAGCCTGTCTTGGGCAAGACGAAGATATGTGCAAAACCCAAACCAAAAGTAGAGGAAAAGTAAGTCCAAGGCCAACATCAGCTGACATCAAGACAAGTCCAAGATCCACACTGGAGACCAAGACATGTCCAAGACCCACACCAAAAGACACCAAGACAATTCCAAGATCCAAACCAGAGACTAGGACAAATCCAAGACCCACATAAAAATAGATGAAGACAAGCCCAAGACCCATATCAGAGCCCAAGACTCACACCAGAAACCAAGAAAAGTCCAAGACCCACACCAAAAGAGACCAAGAAAACACCAAGACCCACACCATAGATCAAGATAAATCCAAGACCCACACCATAGATCAAGATAAATCCAAGACCAACACCAGAAGAGATGAAGACCAAATGAGCTTGAGACCAAGGGCTTGAACATAGACCAGTATGAGGGTTCAGTGGCCTTGAGATTGTTCTACAACCCTAATGAATAAACAACATTAAGATACAATAGTTATTATTTGGAAAGCCTTAACCTTTACATGTTGAGAAGATGAAGTAAACTATTGGCCCTACCTCCAAGCAAATATCAAAAACATAACAGTTAACATAGATACCTACAGTAAAACCATGTCATGGCCAAAAAGTGTAACAACTACAGTTACCACAAGGTGCCATAATAACCCATGATCTAGCTTGTTAAATATCTAATAAAGATAGTTTCTATTATAAACTACAGTAAAACCACAACCGTGTTACCATTTGATCAACACAGTCACCAAAATACCAAAGAAAAACATACAACACTATACAGAATATTCACAAGGGAAGTTCCAGACTTACCCAGATAGTACAGTACCCAGGTAAGTAGGAAATGAAGCATACAAAACCTGCCAAGAAAAAAACCCATCTCATATCTGACTGAGTTGTGAGTAAGTCTCATGCATCGCTTCCTACACATAAACCCCAGCAGTGCACTTGAGGTTAACACGTGTGGCAGCTGACGGTGTCTTGAAAGTAAACCCAGTCATAGAAAGAGGTAAAGCTGACTAACACGTACTTTATTTCAACACATCAATTGCTCTGAAAAAAAAACAAGGTAAAAATGTCACCGAAACAAGAAAGGGGAAATTAATTTTCACCCACAAACGTCACAGAACCGATGTAGTGAAATTCTTAGGCTGCTAATGAGAGTGTTTCGGCTCACGCAAGATCTCAAAAGTCTGAACCATAATGACTAAAGATGCTCGGAAATGTGGAGATTACAACTGAAATTTGACACGGATTTTAAAGCATTTCCAAAAATCGAGTCTCTAATGTCCTCTTTCACTGTGATGGGGTCTCGGACGTCACGAGATGGAAAAATACCAGTGTTTTTTTTGCTAACAGACTGTGAAAACCAGTCTAAAGCGCAACATCACACAGTGTCCCGATGTCACATCCTGAACCAGGCCAAGCAGGAAAGGAGGGGTCCGACAATAGCCGAGCCATCCACGGCTAAATATAAATCAAATTTCTGGCAACCGCTCAGCGAGACAGTGGTGTCATGACCGTGGCCGATAGATGCAGGTCTTCGTGAGCGCTCAGAAGCCCTCACAGAAGCAGGATTGTAAAGTGAGAGGAGGAGACTGTAATGGAAGCTACATTGCCAAGGACCAGATGTGAACACTGCGTGCTAGCAAGAAGAAAAGAGGGAACCAAGTTAAAAACTTTGAATAAAGGTTCTACAAGAAGCACAGCCCACTTCTCAGAGTGTGTGTTCTTTCTTCAGAGGAGAATATTCTCTTAAACTGTTAACTGTAATACCTTTAGGACGTTTAACTAGTAGAAACAGGACTGTAGCTAAGCCTCAGAAACAGCACTGCACTAAAGCTCGCTAGCTAGTTCATTTAGCTAACATTCTAGCTCGGTTAACAGGGCTAGTTTATTGAGATAATATTAAGTCAACTATTATATGTTATTAGCCTTTTAGCAAGCTAGTACACATCAGACTAATTGTGTCACAAAGCTAGCTAACCACTACACAACTTAGGCTAACTATACTATTAAGCTAACCTGGGTTATTATCAAAACTTTGCTAGCACATTAGCTAAGATTAGGCTAACTATTGTGACTAAAACCAGCCCAAACTGGTTTTAAATAGTCCCTGTGTTGTTCTAAAGTAATGTTCAGTCCAATTTGCATGAAACTAATGGCCATCACACCTTTCTGGAGAACTGTGTGAATAAATCCAGTCAAACACTCCCCAAAGAATCCCCTATTACCTGAAGCTCAAAGCCAAACGTTTCGCCGTCTTTCTTCTCCAGAAGGACCGTTTTCCTGCAAAGACAATTTTGGATTAGCTTTGAAGGTTTAACTGAGATCAGACTTGTCTTTTAAAGTCTTTTTTTTCCCCTGTTGGTATTATGTACATGTCCTGCTACAACCTCATTTCATCAGGATAGTCATGAGATCAAATGATGAAGATGATTAAAAAAAAATGTCTACACTTGTTTCAAAGCTGACTTTACAACAGGCTTCACAGTATGTAAATCTCATTGACATAGCATTGGTTCTCAGTTACACAGAACGCTCTCTTGGGGGTATCGCTTCAGTACTCTAAACAAAAAATGATGTCAAAGCGCTTGTGCTGCATGAAAGACATTTTTTTTCTTTTAACCAAAAAAAAAAAAAACAACCTTGATGAAACACGTACAAACAGGGCTGAGAGTTTTGATTAGGTCTAAACAATCATGGGTGTGCCTTTATGAAAGGTCAGCTCTCCTCATCAAACCGTGCTTCCTGTTTCTCATAGTTTCAAAAGACGTCAGTGTCCGCTGAGAGGATGAGGAACTGGGAAATATTCGAGCAAATATCCAATTCATGTGTCAGTTTGAAGGCCAGGACAATCATGTTACCCATGTACGTCATTTACGCACGTCTGAAAGAGATACCACTTTGGATGGTATACGTGAATGCCAAAAGATATACTCGATATACTTCTTTATACCACGGAAGATGCTGAACAATTCCGTTCACGTATATATTAATGCGCTCGTTCTAACACGTTTTCGTTTCTATAGTAACAACCCATTCACAGGATTTGGACAGTTGATATTCCATGTACTTAACAGCTTAAACCAGCTGGGTTATTTACCCAAGATCTTTAGTCTCTAGTCTGGTTAAGCTTTTCTTATGGAAGGAGTCTCCAGTGTTTTGTAAAGTGTTTGTATTGTGTTGTCCATTATGTTGTCCACCATAGACTATGAGCTTTCCGATTATTCTTTATCGTGCCAATTTTAAGAGACAGAGAGAGGGGAAAAACAGAGAGCTTGGTGAGGGAATGACTATTTATAGCCAGTTTACCATAATTAAAAACAGGAACTAAATTACCTCATGGATGATCCGTTACATTAAATGTAACTATAAACCATATGAAACCCTGGGCAAATGAAAAGCTATAACTGTTGGAAATTTACTGCGGTATATGGAATACAACACTTCAGGACATGCGGATAAAGGGAAATAATCCTCTTAGCAACAAATGGGATGGTGTCAGAAGCTCCTTTTTTTTTTGTCAGGCTGGGTCGTACCACCCCATCGGTCATTATTTTACCCTAATAGGACACTTTATTGCACGGCAATTCCTCACTTCGTATTAGGAAATTCATATAGTCATACGACGGCTGTATGATGAAATTTTGTGAGAATCTGACACTATACTGTAAGTTTGGGGGAAATGACTCTGATGCACTCCAGACATTAAAAATAATAATAGTACTTTATTGTGAAAGCAAGAAATGGAGAAGAGAAAAAAAGGTGAAGTACCTTTCGGGCTCTGGGGGCAACATGAGGGGCTTCCACTTCTGTAGTCCTGCATTCTGAGAAAGAAAGAAAGACAGACAGTAATGAAAATGGGGATTATAGTGGGAAAAAACTAACCCAATTCTAATTCAAAGCCATCTTTGGTGTCAAATGTTCCACTGGTGATAAGAAAAAAAAAACCCGAAAAAATACCGAACCTCCTTTGCTATTGAGATCAATGCATAACTCTGACAAGGGCGGTTCTTTTGTGAGAGCATTTGAAAATCCCTGAAAGTCCAATGTGCACGTGTCTCTTGGTAGGTAGGTAGGTACACTGTGCTCAGATTACACAACAGATAAAACCTGAAATGTGTGTCTGTCTGCTCTCGCCGTTTCATCAACTTCACACTAGTTTTGTTAAGTTCGAGATAAGCGATGTTTAATGTTTGGTGTCTGAGACTGTTGGTCTAACTGTAGCGATACATGACTGTAACATACAGTACGCTACTGTGTGTGTGTGTGTGTGTAGCTGCTTGCATCTCAGCACAATAACAGCATTGAGGTAAGAGCCAAATCCACACGAGACCCACCCAGGCCTCTGCTGTGTGAAGGAGCTGGTACAGTCAATTCACCCCTGTTTCACCTTCAATGCCCTAGAGTGCTGTTGCAGTGAAAGTGCACTTTGTAGCCCAAGCCCTTCTGGTTTAGGAAAACTGTGCCTTTCTTTACTTTCCTACACTTGCAGAATGGACTTCAATGACTTCATTTATTTCCAAGTGGCCCAGAAGTTCTCTTGGGGGTGGTTGTAAAGAGGGGGGGGGTGAATTTGTCAGACACACAATACGCTGTTGTGGCCTGGAGGCTGGTTTGGGTGTAGGAGGTGGATTACAGTGGACTCTTCATAGCTGGCAACTGGTGGCTCTGTTCCTTCACATCAGGATTTAACACACAAACATGTAGTACATTGACTATTTGAGTTTGGCAAATACCCTCTTCAGTATTAAAAATGGCACCTTTTTATTAGCCAACACACTTCCCCAAACCACCATGCATACACACTGCAAGAAGAAAACATGACATCAAATAAAACACTGCTATTAGTAAGTTCACTTGTAGTTAAAAATGTTATTGTGATATGAGTTTATTCACCACATACTGTACATCAACTCAAAGTTAACATCTCTAGAGTTGCCTGAATGTTTAATGGCAGTTACAGGCAAACATTAGCAAGTTAAGAGATATTGCTATTCCTTAGCAACTAGGGTATCTGCTAATCTGCTTTTGTGGCCTTTTTTTTCTCCTGGGGTGCTTGTAATATCATTAATATAATTAATAAAAGTACAACAGGGCATTTCTTTGCTTCATATTTACTAGGTGATAGAATTACTGAGCTGCAACATAGCCATGTAGTGTAGTGTCGCTTGAATGATGAAATGAGTTATTAGCCAGCATTAGCTGCTTAACTTAGGAAGTAGTTTGTCATCCAAGCTGCTTTTGTGTACTTTTGTGGCATATTTCTCCCTGAGCACTACAAGATCGGTCATATCAGTTGGAAAAAAGAAGTATACATGTACAGATTTGCTGGATGAAGCTGGTTGCTAGATCTTAGCAATCTGTCACTGTACTGGATAATTCACTTTCTGGTTATTGTCACGTATTGATGATGGCTATACACCCTGCACTACACTTCGTTTTCCGCAATCCAATTCAACTCTTGAATACCACCGGATACAATAAAACTCCAGTCTGATTTAAGAAGAGATCCTTCACTGATTCACATCAAAGTTTCTTTTGTAATCTGGGAGGCTCAGGCCTTGCCATCGGTCACACTTGTCCAAGATCACTCGGCATAATTAGACGGACGGATCTAAATCTCTTGAAGGAAGTCAAGGTTAATTATCTGGCAAAGAATGAAACACACTGGCGAGTTCAGGCTTAAGATCCGGATCTTGTCACTGAGCCTGGCGCTTGGGCAGCCATGTTGACCCGTGGTCACTGTCATGACGAGCTCAATGGTATTGAATGACGCAAAAAACTACAATTTCGGACAATACAGAATACAGCCCGAGTCAGTGAACAGCCTCATAAAAAAGCCACACAGAGGGGGTCCATTGTACTACAGAGTACTTACTGCTTACAGTGCGTCAAATGAGCTTGGGGGTCAAAGCTTTGGACAGGATTCATGTGCATGTGTGTGGGTGGGTGGTCTAAACAGGACGATGTAAGGACACTAACACCATGGCTGAGCATGAACACTCTTCCATATGTTTTGAAGGCCAAATGAGCAACCTGAAATGTTTTCTTTTAAAGGCTTGACACTGGTTTCTTTCGTTTAATACAACGGAGACTCGTTCAAGAGACGAACAGCCCTCATGAGGCAAAGCCTTCATCGCGTCACGGCGTGAAACCTGAGGCATGTCATGCTTGGAAAAGTTCTGACAAAGAAGATTTATAAGCTAATATCCTTCGTGGGAGTTAAACGCTTTCAAACAAAATCACTCCATGCTGTCTGGTGAGGTCACACTACCTTCCTTGTCACTGAAGTTGTACCCTTAAGCACCTTTAGTATGTGTCTTTGACCCAGAGAGGTACTAACAGTCATTATTTCCTTCCAAGGTACAAAAAGTGCAGGACAAGACAATATTTTGATTCTGGTACCTTTTCGGTCACGGATCATGTCTTGCAGTGGCTCTCATTTATTCATATTTTGTTTGAGTCATCGTTTAATTATGCACCACCTGGATCAACAGTCGTCTTTAAATGTGCCATAAACATGCGGTATACTGGACTTCCATGCTTCACCGCTGCCAAAACAATCACTAGCAACGACACTGGTCATATCACAGGTTTAAAGTTTAACCAAATGCAAATCTATACACATCCTACCCTATAAAGTGCTGAATAAGAAAGTGCAAACATGCAGACTTCACCAGTACGTGTGCATGTCTGACTGCATGTGTGTGCACGTTCATGCATCAGCTCTAAGACTAAGACTCGAGTGGGCTTGACTAAAGTGTGAGGGTCGTGGACAGGGTGGCTCAGATGCCACCATGTGCTCCCAGTGTATGCAAATAGCTAGCAAAGCAGGTGTGAGTGAATGCCTCGCGCACCCGGACACACGTGAGAAATAGTTTAGGAAGAGAAAAAAAAGTGTTGCTTCTTTTGAATACAACTCCAAATCAGACTTAGGAGGGAAAAATGAAAACAACTGTCAGTCTGATTTAAAGATTAGTCTAGGGTTTTTTTAATCCGTTTGAACGCGCGTGCTGGCGCTTCTTTAATTAATTAATTAATTAAGCAGGACGTTTGCACGCGCCCTAATTAAACTGGAAACAACTATTCAGACTATTCAGGGTTATTAATTATTAGTATTTTGCATTCTCAGGTTTGTTGCAAATAAATGAAATGCATTGCAAACAAATGATTACAATATCCTAACACTTAACACACACTCCTAACACACACTCACTCACACACACACACACACAAACCTAAACGGCTGTTTTGTTTCGTAATTAGTATGACAGAATAATATGTAAGCAAGGGTTTGCTTGCCTAACAAGGATTGCAAGAGATTCATCATTTTAAGATTATATTAATGCAGTTATATCATGCTATAGGTAAAAAGTTGTTGTGTAATTAATACAAACTTCCCTTCATGTTGCCCTGGGTGACGTTATATATATATATATATATGTGTGTATATATATGTGTGTGTATGTATATATGAAGTCATAATAAGGAGTTATAAGCTGTGTGTTACCTTCTTAAAGTTTCTCGGCAGGGTCCCGCCGGAGTACGCCAGGGTTTTATAATTGAAAACGTCCGATGAGCCGGAGGGTAAATCCATGCTTCTACAGCTATCCGATTTGGAAGATGAAAAATAAATATCCCCGCTGCCCGTCCCGCTGTCCTTAACACGCCGGAAAGTCATATTCTTCATGATCCGACGCGTCCAAGTAACACACTCCTGTCTTCACTGAGTATTAATTAATATGGAGCTGTGTGCACGCGCGCCGCCGTAACTATGAACACACACTCACACATATACACACACATATACACACACACACACAATGCTCACTAGACTAACGCTTAAGCACCGGGTGGTGGGGGCGGGGTTTTCTGTGGGTATGCAAATGAGTCGAGCGTGGCGGGGCGGGGTCTGGGCAAACGGCAAACGATCTGATTGGACGGCGAGCGCAACAGGGATGTTTTTGTATTCTTTCATTTGTATGAACTGTACCGTGACCTGACGCACAAACAGAAATGATTTAAAGATTACAATTCAAAAAAACAAAAAAACAGTACATACATTTGGGAATGACAAGAAAGAAAAAAATGATGGCGGGCGTTATTATATAATTGGATATAATACCCTATTAAATTTGATATACTATAAATATTAGGCTAGATTAATACTTAAGTGCAAAACTGGAGGCTTTTTTTTATTTAAAATTACTATTTTAAAAATACCTTAACATCCCTGTTTAAAACTAACATTACTCACTAAGATATACAACAGGTTTGATATATGTGTGTACAATTAATATAGTAAGAACTTTTTATAGTAAGAACCATGTAATATTGTCATAATAATAAATACTAATAATCATCATGACTAGTAATAAATCTTAAAAACAAAAATTATATATTTTAAAAAATATTTTTTGAAGTTAAAAATATTTTAAATATATAGTTGACGTGTTGCGTATGTTTGTGTTTTTTTTCACCTTTATATTATTTTTAGACATCGAGATTTTGGGCTCAGTTGGGGTTTTTTAAGTGCTGTGTAAATAAAGATAGATAAAGAAATAAATCTAGGACTCTACAGCTTTTAAATAACTCCTATATTCGTAATAAATAAAAAATAACGTTTATATTCAGGCACTAAAATAAGTTTCTGTTTGTTTTTTATTTATTCAATATCATTTTTATTATTTATTATGTTTATTTTATTTGGTACGATTTGTAAGAATATTCGTTACAGGCAATTTATAGTAGTCCATTTATGTCTGGTCCAGACTGTGATTCTTATTCTAAAATGGAAACAGTGCCATCTAGTGTTCAGGAAAATGAACTACACCCTTCATGAGCAAATTTTCACTTGCCTCAAAGTGCATCAGATTAAAACTAACAATGCAAAAAAACTCCAAGAATGCAATAAAAAAAAACGAATGAGGCTTTAATTAAACATTTTGTGACGTTTATTCAGTCATTTTTACAGGCTGTAATCTCCAAGATCTACATTCTCAGGAAATATGCTAGAGAAAGTAATAGAATGAATGATCTTAGCTCTTAAAAGGCATGTGACATCACAATCTACTTTTTTAAGCGTGTGTGCGTGTTTGTGTGTAGGACATCTATTAATTTAAGAGAAGTATGACCACAGTGAAGTTATAAACTTAAACTTAAAATAAACTTCAAGCTGTTAAAATGTACCAGATAGTGAAGCAGGATGGTGTGTTAGAAAAGACTGAATCGAGCAGCTCTTTCTAACATCAGCGTACCCAGCCAGAATGTGAACTTCAGTTAAAACTATTAATATGTTATATGCTAAATATTACACCGCACACTTCAGGTGTAAACACAATTACAGGCTGCGTAATTGGCAATTACGGTGCAGCCGGTTTATACCTTGATGTTAATCGTGATTAGAAATTTCTAAAGCCGTAGAAGCGGTGGTTTGGTTCTTGTACTGTTGCTGTGATCGGGAAGTTCTTCACTACTGGGAAGGACAGTAAGTAATGGCACGATGGGGACCGAGTACAACTAACACTGCATTCATGATGCACCACTAAGGTTAGGAAATCATCTCCTCAGACCATAGGAAGGTTTAAAATGATGAAATGAAGCGTCATGTGTCTACGTTCCTTTTCCTTACACATACACACACACAGTTTGGCCACATTGCTTTCAGCATCTATATATATATATATATATATATATATATAATTTGCTATATATGGACCATATAAACACGTCAGGTTGCTGATGCAGGAGCAGATGCAGGAGCAGGAGAAGGAGCAGGAGCAGACGCTACTTTAGGTTGAAGAAGCTTGATTTGGCTGGAGGAGCCATCAGCATGTGGGCTTGGTTCTTATGCGTGATATGAATCTGTGGAGAGAGAGAAAAAAAAACATGACTTCTCACAACACAGATCAAAAAAACGTTTCATATGACTTCACATTGATGGCAAATTAAAGGAAAAGCCAACATAAAATGTCTTAAGCCTTGACACCGAGGGCAAGTCTACAAGTCTCTGGAATTTGCTGGAATGAAGGAACACCATTCTTCCAAAGATATTCCCTCATTTGGTGTTCTGACGATGGTAATATAGCGCTCTCTAACCCAGCGGTCCGAGTATACGATTGGTATACAGTGGTGTTTTCATCAAACCGTGCCTGAGCCCTCGTTGCACTATGGGAACATTTCTATCCTGATGGGCGTGCTCGTTTCTAGGATGACTCCGCCCATCAGGATAGAAACGTTTCAATATAGGATAAAAGTGAAAAAATGTTGTATTGAGTTGCACGGATGGAAGTCAGTTTTTTCCTTTAAATTGTCACCCGACTGTCAGTATGGAATAAGATATCTATCTATCTATCTATCTATCTATTTATTTATTTATTTATTAGTCGTTTGACGTCATGGTTTATATACAGTAGTTGCGTTCATGACAGGACAGGTTAGTAGATTTCACACTGGGTGACGTTTTCACACTAGATAGATAAATAGATAAGTTTCACAGTCACACATTAACGGAGGGGAATTTATGACCACCAATTCATCGAACGTAAGTGTTTTTGGACTGTAGGAGGAAACCGGGAACCCCCCACCCCTGAGGAAACCCGCACCGTGGGCTTTCCATGTGGAACGTGTAAACTCAGGTTGTCCTACCTGGAAATCAAACCTGGGACCTTCTTGCTGTGTAGCTGAGTTAACTGTTAATACAGTGGACTACTAATCAGAAGGTCATTGAGTCAGCTGAGTTCAAATCCCAGCACCACTGTTGGGCCCCTGAGGCCCTTAACCCTCAATACAACTGCTCAGTTGTATAAATGAGATAAATGTAAGTCACTCTGGATAACAGCGTCTTCCAAATGCTGTAAATGCCATTATAAATATCTGTGTGGTTTCAGAGCGTTGCGATGTGGCCCAGGGTGTCAAGAGGAGTCGCTTTACAACAGCATCTCCGGAAATCTTGTACACAACACCGCAATTTAATATAATTTATTTATTAAGGAATGAATCACTTACATTCTCTCTCTCTCTTGAACTTAATATGTAATACGAAGCACATACACATCTCCTTCCCCGTATCAATGATGACACATTTTTGAGCATTTTTAAATGTTTAAACCCAGCTAATAAATACACCATTGATTCAATCGATAACTGAGCCAAAGTAAAACCTCATGATCTGTCAGACCTGTCAGACGTACGCACCTGAATAATCTAAGTAAAAGAATGTAAAACGGCGCAAGTCGTGGAAATGTAATGAACAGCGTTGCGTTTAGCATTTAAGTGCAAACCGCTCTAAAAGGATACTTGGAAAAGAAGTGCTTTGCTTTGCAGTCCCTGGAGGAAGACATTACAAAGTGTAATTAGGCGTTAAAAGCTAATGCACACTTACAGTACACGGCGGCTGCATCCACGGCTCTCCGTCGATCTGCATGGGCAGGGCCTTCTTTGTCCTGTCACCAAGCAATACAAGCCATTTAATATACAATTACTGTTTAAAAATAGATATTACAATAAATATAGAACTGACTATATGAGAAGTGATAAGTTTTGTGATTCTATGAGTCTCTGAAGTGTAACATGTATCTGGGATTTTATAGAATGGTAAATATGGTAAATAATTCTATTATTATTTTATATCAGATACAGGGATTTTTTATTATAATAGCTAAAATCCAAATTGGCTGACCATGTATTAGTGTCTTGAATCTAATAAAGGTTAATACAACTACTCTAATCCTGTGTGTAAAAAAGTTCAGAATTAAAAGCTGTATCATGGTTCCATGTGAATAAATAAAGACACGAGTGAAATACAATAAATCTGTACTGTAATTATAAGGAAGTGTAAAACTGATAACAGTGTTATGAGACTCTTAACTTAACTCTAAACTACGCACAACAAAAGAACAGAGCCATCTCAAGTGTGAACTAATGACTATTCAGTGTATGCACATGAGTTTGTGAATGTGTGTGTGTGTATGTGTGTGGGTTGGGGGGGGGGTGACAACATCCTGGGCATGTCACAGCATGTATCAGCTATTTTTTTTTTGACAGTATGAACATAAACTGATGCTTTCTTTTCTTTTTTTTTCAAGGATTCAAGGAGACTTTATTGCCATTTGCATCACATGTGGTACATGGGGTGGAACAAAATTATGATCTCAAGGTCCCAGTTTCACCCAAAGAGCAATGCAAAATGAACTAGAGAGGTGCATTTCCTGAAGAAAAAGCAAGTGTGATTGCAGCAAAGCAGTGACTATAGCATCAGCACCATGCATTTTTGTGTGTGTGTGTGTGTGTGTGTGTGTGTGCAAGCACATAGTTTGGGGTGGAAGGTGCCAATACTTTTGCTCAGACTCATGATTTTGTGTATGTGTGTGTGTGTGTATGTGCATAGTTTGGGTGCTGCCAATACTTTAGCTCATACAGAAGTTTAGGGGTGCCAATATTTTTGATCAAACATATGATTGTGTATTTTTTTAAGCATATAGTTCCTGGTTGTGTAAATACATTTGATCAGACTGGTCATAGTGTGTATGCAACGTGCTATTCAAGCAGAAGTACTGATGACAAAAAAATAGAAACTGAAATGAAAATCAATGGCAGTGGATGGGAAAAAAGGGGGATAAGAATGAGTGTGGAGGGTAAACGAGTGCATGGATCCCTTAGCTTTTTACAAGTGCATCCGACTGTGTCGGATATTTTAGTGTTGGAACGGTGTCGATGTTTAAAAAAATTGTGGCAGTTGAAATCCAGACAAACTACTCCGAATTCTTCTGACGGATAACAATAGTGTGATTCCCTACTGTAATCACACTAATAAAATAATATATATATATATATTATTATATATATATATATTATATATTCCATATATGTCTATGGATGGGCAGCACGGTGGCGCAGTGGATAGCGCTGTCGCCTCACAGCAAGAAGGACCCGGGTTCGATCCCCGGGTGGGGCG
>JAOVYV010000017.1:3026681-3037844 GCA_025674545.1 Hassar affinis | reverse complement strand
ACTGGTGCAATGTGCAATTAATGAAGATTGGCCACCTGGCTAGTCCAATTTAGCCATGAAACCTCCCACACTAAAATGACAGGTGTTTCAGTTTCATTGTCTAACCCCTGTATATGCAAATTTACCCTTCTGGAAAAATTTATATTTTGCATAAATAGATAAAATTCACGAATGCTTCATTCAATTTTGATCAAACTTCACAGCCAATTTAGGCCCATGACCCAATAGTTCCCTATTGATTTTTTGCTCTGTTGATTTTGCACATCATTAGGGGGCACTATAAATGCAAGAAAACTATACCACAGCATCCCACCATCAGATCAAGCTGAAACTTATTGATGCATTCTGCATCAATATGCTATAATATACAAGTAGGATTAACAAATATGTCAAAAATTGTGACTGCCATTGGCCAATCCGTTTTCAGAAGCCATTTCACAAGCTTAAATTTGACCATTCACAATGAAATTTAAATGTTGTGGATATGATTCCATTTCAAAATCAAGTATATCTCCTAGATATTTTCACATAGAAATATAGCATTTAATTTATATGATTCTTTTGGCACTCATTAATTGTATAAAATTTGCACTTTTCAAACTAGTCCTAGGATTTTCATTCTATCACATCAAACCAGGTCTTGTAATAATCAGAGTTTGAAACTAAATAATGATCATTAACATTGACTTGCAACAAATGGTTGCAACAAATGAGTACCAGTATCACTTTACTGATTCATATTGCTGAAACTCTCTTTGACCAAAATGAACAGATATATTCAAATTACCATACTGAGGAAAACTGTAAATTTTGAGCCAAATTGGTCGCTGACAGGCTCTACTGTGCACAATTACCTATTTTGCATAGAATCGCATACCTTGTGTGTTCATACATGAATAGGCAGAAGTTAGGATACATAGTTTTAATCAATACTGAAATTTACAGGCATACAGGCATGATGACTGTATAATGTTGGCTGTAAGGTTTGACTCAGTTTGGACATTGGGAGGCTCCAGTGAGCAGCATACAATTAACTACTTTGCATATAATAACTCACTTCCTTTTTAAATCCCTAAAAGGACCCTAAAAGTCAGGAAAAGTAGTTAACATCAACACAGACATTTACTGGCATACACATAATGGACAGATATATTCAAACTACCACTCTAAGGAACACTGCAAGGTTTGAGCCAAATGAGTCACCAGGAGACTCTACAGTGCACATTTACCTTTTTTCATATAATAGCATACCTTGTGTTTTCATACAAAAATGGGCAGAAGTCAGGTTATGTAGTTAATTTCAACACCTGCAAAGTTTGAGCCACTTTGGAAGCCTCTACAGCATAATATTAACTATTTTCCATATAATCACGTGTTGTGTGTAAATACATAAATGGACAAAACTCAGGAAATGTAGGTCACAGTGGAAGCCATTTGAGTAAAGTGAACTCATTGCCATGTTCAAGAAACCAATTTGAGATGATTTGAGCTTTGTGACATGGCACATTATCCTACTGGAAGTATCCATCAGAAGATGGATACATTGTGGTCCTAGAGGGATGGTCAGCAACAATACTCAGGCATTTAAAAAATCAGTTGTTATTAATGTGCTTAAAGTTTGCCAAGAATATACCCTCACACCAGCCTGAACCATTGATGCAAGGCATGCTTTCATGTTGTTTATGACAAAATCTGACACTACCACCCAAATGTCACAGCAGAAATCGAGACTCCTCAGACCAGGCAAAGTTTTTCAATCTTCTATTGTCTAATTTTGGTGAGCTTGTGTGAATTGTAGCCTCATTTACCTGTTCTTAACTGACAGGAGAGGCACCTACTGAAGACCATCTGCTTCGAGGTTCCTCAGAAAAATCAAGTTGCTGCCATGTGATTGGCTGATTAGATATTTGTGTAATAGAGTAGTTGAACAGGTGTAATGAAGTGCTCACTGAGTGTATAGACAAAAGTGTTCGCATGCACATCTTAATCACTGAATTCAGGTGTTTCGTGGAGTCACATTGCCATAGGTATATAAAATCAAGCACCTAGACATGTAGTCTGCCTTTACAAACATTTGTGAAAGAATGGGTCATTCTAAGAAGCTCACTGAATTCAAGTGTGATACTGTAATAGGATGCCACCATTGCCACAAGTCAGTTCATGAAATTTCTTCCCTTCTACATATTCCACATTCAACTGTGAGTGGTATTGTTGAAATATGGAAGTGTTTAGGAACCATAGCAACTGAGCCATGAAGTGGCAGACCATGTAAAGTTACACAGCGGGTTCGCTGAGTGCTGAGGCCCATAGTGTGCAATAGTCATCAACACTCTGCTGTATTGATAACTGCAGAGTTCCAAACCTCCTCAGGCATTAACATGATAACAGCACAAAAAGCTGTGCACCGGATGCTTCATGGAATGGATTTCCATGAACGAGTAGTTGCATGCAAGCCTTGCCTTGAGTGGTATAAACGTAGTGGTAAAGCACATAGCCACTGGACTCTGGAGCAGTGGAAGCATGTTCTGTGGAGTTATGAATCACGCTTCTCTGTCTGGCAGTCTAATGGTTTTGAGAACATTATCTGCCTGACTGAATTGTGCTGTAACTGTAAAGTTTGGTGGAGTTGGGGTAATGCTGTGGGTTTGTTTTTCAGGGGTTTACCAATGCCCATTAGTTCCAGTGAAGGGAAATCTTGGTAGGCCTCAGCATACCAAGACATTTTGGACAATTGTATGTTTCCAACTTTGTGGGAACAGTTTGGGTCAGGCCCTTACCTGTTCTTGCATGACTGTGGCCCAGTACACAAATCAAGGTCCATAAAGGTTAGGTGAGTGTGAGATAACCCCAAAACAGGAAAGGTTTAATAGGTGGAAGCCAGTGACAATTTGTCCCTCCTCGTCTTTTCTGACTGATTTTTCACTAGTTTTGCAGTTGGCTAGGATAATTGTCACTACTAATACCATGATGCGGTACCTGGACCCTACAGAGCCCTACAAAATGACCTCCAGCAGACCAGTGGTGTGAATGTGCCTGACCAAACAATCAGAAACAGGCTTCATGAGAGTGACATCCTATAGTGGGCCCTGTGCTCACTGCCCAGCACTGTAGAGCTTTGAATTGACAGATCCACCTCTGGCACCCTGTGCTTTTTACATATGAGAGCAGATTTCACCTGAGCACATGGAGATGCCGGGTGGGGTGGTCTGGGATCTTTCTGTGTGGAGTCTGCATGTCCTCCCCGTGTCCGCGTGGGTTTACTCCAGGTACTCCGGTATCCTCTCACAGTCCAAAGACATGCACGTTAGGTTGATTGGTGTCTCTTAAGTGGCCCTAGTGTTTGTGTTTGGAGTGTTTGTGCCCTACGAACCGGTGCTAGGCTAGGCTCTCCTGTGACCCTGAAAAGGATTAAGCGGTTAAGAAAATAAAATCAAGATATAACAATCTATTCTAAGCCATTATCTTATCTATTATAAGCCATCTATTCATGTCTGCCCTAAATTCTGCAATGTTTAATACCTAAACTGTTTAATTGGCTTTTTCAGTAGGTTAACTATAGGTTCATTAATCCAGCAGTCCCCAACCACCAGGTTGCGACCCGGTACCGGGCCGTGGGCCATTAGGTACCAGGCTGCACAGAACGTTTGAATTTTTCTTTTTTTAATTGATTATTAGTCTAAATGTTGATGTTTTATTTTGAAAAGTGACTTATGTGCGGAATGACGCACAGACGCATACATGCGTAACCAGCCGTTACCCCAAAAGCACTGCAAAAATGAGTGAAAAACAAACATCTTTAGCGAGCTTCTTTGGAAAGGGGAAAAGGCCCAATGAGGAGACAGAAGAAGAGCCTATGACTTCCAAGAAAACGAAATCTGCAATTAAAAGACAATATCAGGATTCCTACTTAAAATACGGATTTATTCCTACAGGTGATTCTCATGTGCCGAGCCCGCTCTGTTTAATATTTAATAATTTTTTCTTATTAGAAAGGATTTTCATTTTAAAACAAATATTTCGTTTACAGAGATGTTGTTGATTATTAATTTATGAACAAAAGGTTGTTTATTGTGTGTTGATGTTTGTATTTGATATAAGACCACTGTGGATGATTTATTATTAGATTACGTCATTAACGATTATCGAGCAAATGTAGGCCTGAGCATATGAAGGCCGGTCCGTAAAAATATTGTCTTAGATGAAACCGGTCCATGGGGCAAAAAAGGTTGGGGACCGCTGCATTAATCATCAAGTTTCCTCTCTAGCATAATGCAGTTACCACTAGACCTTTCATTTTGGTTAATTAATGTCTGTAACAGACATTTAAATAATGTATTTTCTTTATTTATTTTTGGTTGAAATGACACTCGCCTTCAGACAGCCTTCACCCAGCATGTTAAGTATTTTATTAAAGCATTGCAGAGCGATAGGAGGTCACGGATCAAGAAGGTTTCAGGGACACTACTGGGCAGAGGCACCTCCCCCAGGTCCTAGTGTGTCAAATTTCATTAGAGTGTGAATATGTAGACAGTTAACAGAGTTAACCGTTAAGAATAAATAAGAAGAACTACTGACAATGTAAACTAACAATGCATGTTTATTTGAGTGGGCTAGAGAACATTTAGGGGTGACTGTATCCCCAATAAAACAGTTCTAGCAATATCAATGACTTCAATGTTAATTTTGACAATCATGCACCTGACACTTTCTTTTCAATCCACACATATTTACAAGAAAACAACCAACAAGGGGTCGTCTCCTACACAGTCTCATCAGTTAAGCCATAGGTTAATTATTTTCAGAGTTATAAGCATTTGATTGGGTGCAAATTGGCTGAAACAATGATTTTCGACTAAGAGTTCCATAATAACAGACGAAGTAACTGACAGTTCCAAATGGCTCTATCTGACACACTTGAGTGCTACACAGTCATTTTAATTTTTATAATAAGGCAATTCACTGATTATGTACATCCAAGACATGTTTTAATTGAATTTTAATGGAGTTCCCTTTGCAGGCAAACTGTCTGGCAAAAAATAAGCCAGGTTGATCCAACTGAATATTTGGGTGATCTATAAAGTCACCTCCCAAGTCCTGAACAAATTCAGCCATTAGTCTGTTTATCCATTAATCCATTAACACATACATGCACATAAACACACATAAACACGCATGGACCGGAACACACTCAAAGTTCTGCAAGAACTGCACTTTCTAGATATAGCTGCTATCTTTATAAAAGCTCAATAGCTATAGGAAAATGTTAAACTGAGTCACTGAGCTAAACTCACTAAATGCCGATTATGATGCAGAACTCCAATTCCCAGAATGCATCATAGCCTTGCAATATGGCCAAATGTAAGGCAGCTTGGCTGCTCCATAGCCCTCTTCCCTGCTGTGAAGTAATTGTCCATTGTCTTGGTAATGTCTCTCAGTGTGTTTGAAGAACCAACCCCCACGTTTACAGAACACATGTACAATAGTGAAGTCGAAGACTAGGCAAAAGCAAACGCATGACTAGGCAAAGCAAATTTATCTGTAATGTAAGTTTCATAAATATATTCAAGATGTGCTTCAAGTATTATATTTCACGGACACATACATTCAGGCTTCCCAGGAAAACCTTTTCAGAGCAATGGAACGCAGCATTTAACCCATCACAGCACTATGTCACGGCCACCAAACACAGTGCTGCCTCACTCGCGTTTATGTCTGTGTCAGTGATGAGGCTGAAGTTAGTTATTTATTCACAGCTTAGAGTTCATACAAAAGCAAGTCACAGAGTCCAAAAGCCAAAAGGCACAGAGCATGGTCTTAAGGAAGCAGGGAGTAAACTATAAAGCAAAACACAGTCCAAAGCTCAGTGGATCCAAAACGTGCAGCAAGGGTGAGGGGAGGAACACACCATGCTCTGGCACGGGACTCTAGGGAAACACATAAACAAACACCGCTGAGAAGCAGGCAGGAACTGAGGAAAGTGAAACCAAAACAGAAGCAAAAAGGAGTATACAAGAAGCCCATCCAGCACTCCTCAGCACGGCTTAACGAGCTAATCAAAGATGGCCACCAGCAGGTGCGCCCGATTTGCAATTTGGCATTTTGGGTGCTCTGGCGGTCGTGGACATAACAATGGCCATGACAGGCAAGCCAGGAAGGCCCAGAAAGAGGATAAGGGCACTCCTGGAGTGATAAACGGATAAACTTTATTGTTTTTTTGCAAATAGTCACTCATTTTGAATTTAATGCCTGCAACACCTTCCAAAACAGTTGGGACAGGGGCAACAAAAGACTAGAAAAGTTGAGGAATGCTCAAAAGTTTGGAACATTCCACAGGTGAACACGTAAATTGGAAACAGTGGAGTGTCATGAGGTAGGGATTTCATCATCTACAGTCCATAATATCATCAAAAGATTCAGAGAATGTGGAGAAATGTCTGCAAGTAAGCGGCAAGGCTGAAAACCAACATTGAATGCCCATGACCTTCGATCCCTCAGATGGCACTGCATTAAAAACCAACATCATTCTGTAATGGATATTACCACATGGGCTCAGGAACACTTCAGAAAACCATTGTTAGTGAACACAGTTCTTTGCTCCATCTACAAGCGCAAGTTAAGACTCTACCATGCAAAGCAAAAGCCATATTATCAACAACACCCAGAAACACCACCAGCTTCTCTGGGCCCAAGCTCATCTGAGATGGACTAAAGCAAAGTGGAACAGTGTCCTGTGGTCTGATGAGTCCACATTTCAAATTGTTTTTGGAAATCATGGACATTGTGTCCTCTGGGCCAAAGAGGAAGAGGACTGTCCGGATTATAATCAGTGCAAAGTTCAAAAGCCAGCATCTCTGATGGTATAGGAGTGTGTTAGTGCCCATGGCATGGGGAACTTGCACATCTGTGAAGGAACCATTAATGCTGAGAGGTACATACAGGATTTGGAGCAACATATGCTGCCATCCAAGCAACGTCTTTTTCATGGACATCCCTGCTTATTTCAGCAAGACAATGCCGAGCCACGTTCTGTACATGTTACAACAGCGTGGCTTCATAGCAAAAGAGTACGGGTACTAGACTGTCCTGTCTGCAGTCCAGCCCTGTCTCCCATTGAAAATGTGTGGCGCATTATGAAGAGCAAATTACGACAACATATACGAGACCCCGGACTGTTAAGCAACTGAAGTTGTACATCAAGCAAGAAATGGAAAGAATTCCACCTACAAAGCTTCAACAATTAGTTGTTGAGTGTTGTTAAAAGGAAAGGTGATGAAACACAGCGGTAAACACGCCCCTGTCCCAACAGTTTTGGAACGTGTTGCAGGCATCAAATTCAAAATGAGTGAATATTTGCAGAAAACAATAAAGTTTATCTGTTTGAAAATTAAATATCTTGTCTTTGTAGTGGATTCAGTTGAATATGGGTTGAAAAGGATGAACTAGGTGAAATTACACCATGTGAAGGGTTTTCCCAGGAAAAAATACATTATAAATTTTTTGTTTAATCCTTCCAGTAATTTTAAAATCAGTTTAAAGATGGGGTATTTATTTAAGGGAATTTACCATCATCTTTAAATATGCTTTGCGTCTTCTCATTGCCCTGACTCGGGCAGAAAGCCCGAACACGTGAATGCAGCTTGGATGATGTGAATTGGATTCTGAACCTTACCAGCTAAGAACAAAGCTATCTCTTTTCTCAGGGTGTGTCATCAGGAAAGGCTGTTCTGGGCCTGGGAGGAAGGCGTCAGAGTTCATGACTCCCAGAACCGCATCGATCCTCAGAAACTCTCCAAAGACAACGTGCTGTCCTTTATCCGGAAACACTGTCATCAGTGGGAGAGCCGTGACGGCGTGTGAAGCCTCCCAGCAGCTCGCCAGCAGAGGGTGGTGCAGCTTGCAGAAGAGGAAATGTAGCTCGTGGTCACGCGTGGTTTTCAAGCTTAATATATTTTACAGCCAGTAAGCGTTATATCAATGAGGTGTTTACGTGGAATATAGGCAGCTGCAGTGCTTAGGCTTCATGCATCAGATACACTAATAACACTGCGCTGCTCATTTCCCAGTAATCCAGTGCATGGTGAAAGGATTCTACATTTCCTCTTCTGTGTGCTCGTGCGGTTCAGCCTGATACAGTCTTCTCTCCGATCGGTTTTGTTTGTAAATGTTGTTCGAATGCAGCAGGCGTGTTTCATTTTTATGGGCTTCAATTGAGATTATGAGTGAAATTGATGATGATGGTGATGATAATGTAAAAAAAACTTCCTGGAGTATTTTCTTGCTCTATTAAACAGCCTGGATGTGAGTGTCCTCAATTTGCCTGGCTGTCTGGATGGAAAAAAGGAAGCCTTTTTATCATGTGAGATTGCTCTGCGTTTGTGTCATTTTATCTCTGTTCTGTAAGGGAAATACTTTATCTAAAACTTTATCTAAAACAGATCAAGTAGAGGCAAAATGTATGTAATGACGTATATAATGTTGAGGAAACAATTATGGAATCACCAGGGCAGAAACAGGAGTGACAGGAGAACTGTAAGAAATCGGCTGAACGAAATGGGATTTGCATGACGGAAAGCCAAGCGAAAACCTCCACACTTACACAGAAGAAAATAGAAATAAGGTTGCAGCGAGCTAAAGAGACGCGACTGTGGAGTGTGGACGACTGGATGAAAGTGATCTTCGGTAATGAATCATGAATCTGCATTGGCCAAGGAGATGAGTGCCTGAAGGAAGCAATCACATTTCCACACTCGTTTATGATACGGGGGTAAAGCACCAGGGGAGATGGCAACCATTATTTCAACAGTCTCAACTGAGGTTATGGACACTTTCTTAGTCCATCAATAGAACATAAATTCAGGATGATGAGTGTTAGTGTGAGTTTTCTTCAGGAAAGGCAGATGAGCTCAGTGACAAGGCCAGCAACCAGACCAGATTCAAATCTCAATCTGATTGAAAATTCATGGTGGAAATAAAATACATTTGCATTCACAGCATTTGGCAGACACCCTTATCCAGAGTGACTTACATTTATCTCATTTTTTATACAACTGAGCAGTTGAGGGCCTTGCTCAGGGGCCCAACAGTGGCAGCTTGGTGGTGATGGAGTTTGAACCCCTGACCTTCTATTCAGTAACCCAACACCTTAACCACTGAGCCACTGCTGCCCGTTAATAAATCATCCATGACGAGGATCCATCCTGCCAAGCTGATCCGTCAAACCCTATTCAAGAAAGTTAGAACCTTGACTTCCATGCCTCAAAGAATCCATGCAATGCCATGGTTCATAAACACCCAATGAGGAGCACCAAAGTACTAATAGTGATTTTTTTTATTGATGATTCTATAACGCTGCATCATTCCATAATTATTTCCTATACCTCCTATATCATTTGAACAAATTTCATGAGGTGTTTCATGAAGCCTGACTTTGAAATGTGAACTGTGATGTGTTTATTTGCTATGAAGTAAAAAAAAAAAGAAAGCTGTATGAAAATCTTCTAAATGTGGTGATTCTAGCAATTTTTTAAACAGGAGTCAAAACTACCTCGAGTAACATCGGAATTCAGTGCTGGGGCCTCAACAGACATCAGCATGAGGACTGTGCAACGTTCCCTCCAAGATCCCCTGGGGGACCTACCAATTATTAACAGCCATGTTTTTTTAAACAGGGCTTGTAAACACCTTGCTTTTTTATATATATTTAAGGCTTTCTAACTTCCTGAAGCAGTTCTGTTGGAATCCTCTCTGAAAATCTGTTTTACAGTTCCCATACTCCATTTTTTTCCCAGGACTTATAATATTAACACCTGCTACACTGGTTTAATATTAGCACTTAGGTCAAAGTCCACTCTTAAATAGGGGTTTTCCCATCCTGTCTTTTTTTTTAGAGAACCCTTTAAAAGGTTCAAGGTGGAACCCTAAGGTTCCCTTACAGAGACGGCAACATCTTCAAGATGTACAAAGCAGCAATGTGTCATCGTGTTTCTCTTCTATAAATGACTGTTAAATACAGAACGGTGAACAGAAACACAGCTTAAGGGACTGAAAATTCCCTGCTTTAAGGATATAGTATGGAGAGCGTACAGTGCTTTGGAGCTAAGAGAGTATTTGGAGCTGCGTGGTGTGACCTGATTGTTAATAGTAACCTACAGTGGCGGGTGATACATAGAAATGTTGTGCTCTGGACAACTGGTGAGTCAATAAGGAGAAGAGAGTTTACATGCAGGTTAATGAGTTGTCCGGCTCATATTGCTGCTGTTGCACTGATTTCATTCTCTCTGATTACAAAGCATTTAAAGGATGAAGTTGAATGAAATTGCAATGCGGCGCCCCCTGTGGATAGAATTTCATGAAATTTGGTGTGCATCTAAAGAACGTGTTACTGATGCAGGGTGTGAAATGTCGTAAACATTTACATGACAAGATATTGGTGAAATGCTAGATTTTTGATTACAGGTCTCGAGATATTGCCCCACTTCCGGAGGTGCTAGCATGAAGGATAACACACACTGAGAGACACAAAGCTTATATTCTGTATCAGACATGTGGGGCTACACCCGCACCAAGCGTCATGTGTGCTGGTGAAGTCTAAGTGTATGATATCATTGATGAAATGTTAGTGGAAAGAAATCCTGTGGTGGTCATAATTAACTTGATTTAAAGGAAATCTAATGACAAACTTATGGAAAGTGGATTGAAGGTGATAAGAAAACAACTTGGTTTGTAGATGTAGCTAGTGTACGCAACATTATACATTATAGCCACTGTACCAAGTACCAGAAAAACTGGTATGGGAGCCTCTGCAAACTACACAGCAACAGCACTCTTGTATATAAAGCGAGAGACATCTATGGAAGCTTCTGGAGCTGTTTCTGCCATGTTATCACGATTTTACGATTTTCAATACGGTTTAACAGTTGGAGCTTGTGAGACGGGTCAGAGCATTTCAGATGTAGAAGTTTGGATTTTAACATATGAGCATTTCAAGGGTGTAACA
The DNA here is from genome assembly GCA_025674545.1 of Hassar affinis. Classification (NCBI taxonomy): domain Eukaryota; kingdom Metazoa; phylum Chordata; class Actinopteri; order Siluriformes; family Doradidae; genus Hassar; species Hassar affinis. Next base: position 3,026,848 of record JAOVYV010000017.1, on the reverse strand, counting down.
ACAAGAATTCTGGCAAAACCTCAAGCTTATGACAGCAGCGTGGTTGTAAAGAGACTCTGGGTAAACTTGAGCACCGTTTCACGTGATAGACGTGCAACACTGCCTCAAGTAACATCGGAATTCAATGCTGGGGCCTCAACGAACATCAGCGTGAGGACTGTGCAACG
>JAOVYV010000017.1:2627506-2643757 GCA_025674545.1 Hassar affinis | reverse complement strand
TCTAGGGTTGTTCCTGCCTTGCGCCCTATGCTGCCAGCTAGGCACCGGCTCTCCCATGACCCTGAAAAGGAATAAGCAGTCAAGAAAATACATGAATGAATGAATGAATGTTTTATCCTTTATTATAAGAGATTGTTATGGGGGCATGGGTAGACGGTAGTAGCTCACATGCTGAGTATGTAGCCTGCATCAATGTAACTAACTACAACCTGCAGAAAGGTCTGTTTTCTGAAAAGTCCTTTTACACATCATCTGTATTTTATTTGCATTTTTAAACTTTTGCTCTTGGCAGCAACTGATAGAAAAGAGCAAGTGCTTCCTGGAGTGCCTTTCTACAGCTCTGTGCAAAAGTCTTAGGCACCCTGTTGTTTTTTTAGGTACAGCTTTTGTTATTGGTGGGTTTTTTTTTAGTTCTGCATTACTGAATCAGTACAAAAAGAATAAATGTTACACAAAAATGTACTGTAATATGTAATATTATGCAATATGTAATATGTCAGTAACAAAAGCAACACGATACACAACAGAGCACTTCAGACAAAAAACATAATGAAGATAAAGCTGCTGGGTTTTACATGGAACAAACAGAAGTAAGTGTGACAGGCAAGTCTCCAGAAGAGCTGTGGCAGATTCTCTAAGACGCTCACTAACACTTAAAATCTCAATTCCTTATAAACCTGCACACATTGTGAACACCTGTTTAACAAAAAGGCACACCATATATGGACTTCCTGTAGATTATTACTGTTTACTGCACTTTATTTAGTAGTGTTTTCTTTTATCTAGAAATGTCTTCATTATTCTAACATCAAAGGCGTCTTTGCTTTACAGCGAGCCTTTTCATGCGCCTTATTAAGACTTCTGCGTCGTACTGTACAGTAATCAGCTGTAAGTGTTACTGAGAATCTTGGAGAATCTGAATCTCACAGCTCTTCTGGAGACTTTGACTGTCACACTTTCTTCTTTTTTTATCAGAATAGGGCTGTAGTCATGGGCTGCATCCCAAGCTTCCTTGATACACTGTATGGTCAGGTGTCTATATACCTTTGGCTATAACATCCAAATGTGTTTCTAAGTTGCCCAAACCTGTTCCAGCATGACAATGTGCTTGTGCACAAAGCATGCTCTATGAAGACATGGTTTGCCAAAGTTTGAGTGGAAGAAATGGGGGGTCCTCCACAGAGCCTTGACCTGAACCTGACTGAACACCTTTGGGATGAACTGTAATGCCAGGAGTCACTAATGTTCTTGTGGCCAAATGGACAAATCCACACAGCAACGTGCTGTGGAATCTAGTGGAAAAGCTTTCCCTGAACTGTGAAAGTTAGCATGCCGACAAAGAGGGATTAGATCAGGAATAGGATGTTCAACAAGCACCTATGAGTATTACACAAACTTTTGGCCATGTAGTGTATCTTGAATGTAGTATAGGACATTCTTTCCCAGTGACTATCTTTCAAATTGCATATCAGAGGCTCAGGGGTGACACGTGGCTCGTGGGTTGCACCGTCGCCTCACAGCAAGACGGGCCCGGGTTTCGATCCCTGGGTGGGGCGGTCTGGGTCCTTTCTGTGTGGAGTCTGCATGTCCTCCACATGGGTTTACTCCGGGTACTCCGGTTTCCTCCCACAGTCCAAAGACATGCATGTTAGGTTGATTGGTGTCTCTAAAGTGGCCCTAGTGTGTGTGTGTGTGTGTGTCATACGATGGATTGGAGCCCTGTCTAGGGTTGTTCCTGCCTTGCGCCCTATGCTGCCGGCTAGGCACCAGCACTCCAGTGACCCTGAAAAGGAATAAGCGGTCAAGAAAATGAATGAATGAATGGATATCAGAGGCTCTTTTTGATGTTCACTGAAGTTATGACAAGAAAACATATTGTGGTCTGGCAGTATTATGTAGAATGACTAGCTACCTGGTTGCAGTCAATTGATGATGTACTGCAAAGAACTAGTATTAGCTACAGTATCAGTAGCGTCCTATCCGGGGTGTATTCCTGCCTCTCGTCCATGTGCTGGCCAAAACACAACTCCAGAAATAAAACCCATATTCTAAAGTAGTATTGCAAAGAAAGAAACCAAATCACTGAAAGTTATGCTAGTTTATTTACTTACTCGCAAGCGTTAAAGAAGTCTTTTTGCACCTGGAATGGGTGAGTAAACGCCTGTGTGGTGCATCCTCAATGAGAGGCTTTAGGATAAAATTGGTTGCTTATGTTACATAAGGAGCGGAGGTGGATGAGCTCTAAGAGGCTGAAAGGGGATACGGACCGGATCGGCCGTGACAAAAAGAGGACGAGCAGAAAAGTAGGTGAAAGGAAAAGAGTGACATTGTTTGCTCTTCCTGTGGCGGTGAAAAGGTGGTGTGGATTAGCATTGTGCTCCTACAGACACAGGAAGGACAAGGAGACAATACACACTTCCCCTCCTTCTGTTTTTAACGCAGCGTCCCTCTTTTCTCCTTTTTTGACGCACCATCAAGCTTCCTCAGGTTTGTCTGCTCTCTTTTGTTGCTGCTCTCTTTTCACCTGAGTTCATGACACATCTCACACACACACACCACGCGCGCACACACAGAAACATATATATATGCCGGAAAGGGAGGGAACGAGGGAGGACGGAAGAGAGGAGTGTTGTCTTTGTTTCATGTGTTCCATCTAAAGAGAGCCAGAGAGAGTCAGATGTCTGGGTGGTTAAATGGGATGTTTAGTCTGTGAATACGTCATGGGAGCTGCGTTTTACACTCCACTCTTCCCTCAGGGTGCGGGAAGGATGAACTGAAGCACACACTCACACACACATGGCTGGAATTACTTATTATTATTGCTCATCATCATTTTCAGTGAAGCCTGATCCTTCGGATGAGTAACTCTAAGCTCTGTTTCCGTGTTACTGCACTCCTAATGTTCTTGCTTCAAGAAACATGAAGAAATCAGGAACTCTTTATTTGCTTAATGTACAGGAAACATGGGACTCAGCGTAGCAATATGCAGCATATTAACCATACACGCTTACATCATACCACAAATAATTAATAAGGATGGACACTGTGTTAGTCTTGCAGTGACTCCGTACAGCCTGTAATGTTTGTGGCCTTGACCACAGCTAGTCTGTGCATCGCATGTACGCCTCACTGTAATAAAAAACGTATTCTGGCTGCATCTTCATTTTCCTTGCTTAATTTTAAAAGATTGAATGCACTGCTTTGTATTCTTAGTTTTGCGCATCTAGAAGCATCTATTGGTGCAGCTCTGCCCCTAATTCTGGTGTTTCATGTTTCCAGACTCTGACTCAGAAATGATCGGCTGACATCTTTACAGTTTCTCTAGACCATTAAATCACTGACAATCAGGCCACAGCACTTATTTGCTTATTCAGTTGATTGTTTTAACCAAAGTGACTACAGATGAACAGACAATGTTTAAGGATCTTGAATATGGACTCAACTATGGCAGCATGGTAAATTCACAGGATTCTGACAACTTAACACGACCAATCAGGTCATTGCTCCCATTCCCACTGCATCTAATCAGAGCACAGCTATGGCCTCCAATGCCACTTATTTGCTTATATGGCTGATGATTTTTATCCAAAGTAACAAGGTTTTCTTCAGTGCTGGTGTAATCAGTTAGACCATTGTTCCCCCACCCAGCACTGCAGTCACCAATTGGACCATAGCTCCCTCTCCAGAGTGCTGCTGAAACCAAGCAGTCCATAGCTTCCACTCTCAGTGATATTGCATCAAGTAGACCACAGTTTCACCCCCCCAGTGCTCCGGCCACCAATCAGACCACAGATCCCACCCCCAGTGCAGCTCTAACAAATTAGTCCACATTTCCACCTACAGTGCTATTCTAACTAATGACACCACAGCTTCCACCCCCAGTACTGGTGTAACCAATTAGACCACAGTTCCACCCCCAGTACTGCAGTCATCAGTTGGACCATAGCTCCCTCTCCCCAGTGCTGCTGTAACCAAGCAGTCCATAGCTTCCACCCCCAGTACTGGTGTAACCAATTAGATCACAGTTCCACCCCCCAGTACTGCAGTCATCAATTGGACCATAGCTCCCTCTCCCCAGTGACGCTGTAACCAAGCAGTCCATAGCTTCCACCCCCCAGTACTGGTGTAACCAATTAGACCACAGTTTCACCCCCCAGTGCTCCGGCCACCAATCAGACCACAGATCCCACCCCCAGTGCAGCTTTAACCAATTAGTCCACATTTCCACCTACAGTGCTATTCTAACTAATGACACCACAGCTTCCACCCCCAGTACTAGTGTAACCAATTAGACCACAGTTCCACCCCCGAGTACTGCAGTCATCAATTGGACCATAGCTCCCTCTCCCCAGTGCTGCTGTAACCATGCAGTCCATAGCTTCCTCTCCCAGTACTGGTGTAACCAATTAGACCACAGTTCCACCCCCAGTACTGCAGTCATCATTTGGACCATAGCTCCCTCTCCCCAGTGCTGCTGTAACCATGCAGTCCATAGCTTCCACTCCTAGTGCTATTGCAACCAATTAGATCATGGTTCCACCCCCAGTGCTCCAGTCAACAGTCAGACCACTGAACAAATTGAACAAAACTGAGTAGCAAAACAGAACAGTGTTCAACCTTTCCTCAGGTGTAAGTTCAAGCCCCTGTGATGCCTCTAAAGCAGCATGTGCAACACTTTGAAAAGATGTAACTGGCACATGTCATGGAGGAACTGCATGCTTGCCCCAACCTCCCTGGTTAATATGTTGATATGTTAATATGTTGTGTCCTCCTGGAGAACTGGCTGGAAGGGGACTTAAGAAGAACAAATAAATCGCAAAGCAGTTAAAGTTAAAACATTAATACTTCAGTAGGGTGACTAGTTATATCTACTTTGTCATGATACTCCAGCAGTTATCAGCAGTAATATCACACAATACAGCAATTCATGCTATATATTTTCTCTATGCCCTTGCAAACCACACATCCCCACACTCACATACAAGGCTGCTGTATGTCCATCCAGCATCCTTCTAAATCCACCCCCACACACATACACACAGAACAGATACCTCACTGTTTCATCAGCCTCCATTTACATAAAGACAAAAGAAGAAGTGGGATGTACTGGTGAAGGGTCATGGCATGACGGTATGCATAGCAAGTGGAATGTGTGTATGATCTTAATTAATGGTCACAGCCAATTCCCACAATCAGGATTGCTTCCATAGCTACCAACCAGGGAGGGCAAAAGCTATAAGGCACGTAACGCCAGCCATCAACATCAGGGAGCGGTGTAGTACAGTCAGAGAAAAGTGCTCCCACCCACCTCCGTATGCACGAGATCATAGATGCACGTGATTGGCTAGTGTTGCTGTGACTAATATCAGAGAGAATGAATGCCACCCCTCCCTTCCTGAGAGCCCAGCAATTTTGGACTCCTGGCCATGGATGGCTACGGCATCATCTGGATTTGAATTTGTGATCTCCAGATGATAGAGCTAATGCTTTGTTGTTGTACTACTCAAGAGCCAAGACGATGCTTATCTTCCCACAAAAGCCATTGAGTATTGTCGGAACTTTGCGTATGAAATCTGTCTTGTGAATGATGATTAACCCTTGCAGTTTGTACAATACTAAACTCAATGCTTAAGGGTTTTATTTCTTGATAGTGAATAGAGAATACTCTTGATAGGGAAGTTCTAACATTTCAAATTCTGGCAATCCTCAAAAGTGAAAGAGGTGAAAATCTATTTGGACTATACTATGTACGCGAATCATTGGCATTTTCACAGCTGGACATTTGATAGCAGTGACATCCTATGTGTTTTACCAGACCACCACACTTTATGAGATTCGCTGAGTTCAGCTCAGTCTTGTTCTTTTCACCATATATTAGAAGTTTTTTCCCCCAGATGGCTCCAAATACATGTATTGTGATTCAATGTTCCTGTACCCCATTATGGAAGAACGCTTTGAAATTCAGTTTGCAGTTGATACTAAGTGCATTGTTTTGGTTGCATGGATTAATTCACCATTACTGAGGAAAGATGCATCTGAAGAAAACGTGCCTTTACATCATCACTGTGCCTTTACATTGCTTGCATAACAAATTATTTTGCTCAAGTTATTAGCTAGTTAATCCTTAATACTTACCATCCATATTTCGTAAGTGTTCTCATGACAACATGAACAAGTGTATTGTATGTTTGTTCTGTCAGAAATGTACAAGTTCCATCTAGGTGAACTATTATGTCCAGTTCACTGGACAATTAAGGCAAATTGATGGATTTTTGTAGTGATTTTATTAAAAGTAAAATGTCTACAAAAACAGGATTTTTGTATTTTGGATACCCAGCTTTTGGACACTGCCTTGTAGCTGTTTCTACAGTAGTGATGTGGATCTTGGCCATATGTAAATCAAGGGGCAGATCAGTTACACTTTAATTCATGGAGGGTTTAAGGTAGGATTTGGAAGAAATGTGGAATCCTGTTGTTGTTACACACAAAGAACTTCGGTCTTTAGAATATGAGACGCATTTCAAGTATCCGGCTGTAGCCGGTTTTTGTCTGGAAGACGATCCATTACTCCTGACAGGTGAGCTGTGTTACGGCCTGATTTTCCTCAGGCACTAATGATATTTACTCTCTGGCTCCTAATTTCTCTCTCTCTCTCTCTCTCTCTCTCTCTCGCTCTCTCTCTTGCTCGCTCTCGCTCTTGGGTGGAGCGGAAGCTCCTAGTCTCTTTGATGGAGACATCCAGAGGGTCTTAACCCCCCTCCCTCTTCCCTCCATCATACACCACACATTCCTCCACATCTGTTCTCTTGTCATCAAGTGTATCTGTGAGCACTGCCTTTGCTCCTTCATTCACTGCAGAGTTCCATGCAAACATGTTGGTCATGGATTTTTTTTTTCTCCACCGTATAATCTGCTCCCTGTCTTTGATGCAACTGTGGGGATTTGAGGAAGCATTAAGTATCATTAACGGCAGCTCTGTTTATATCACCTGCCAAGTCCCAACTGAATGAGAAATGAATGGAGTTCATTCAGGTGGAATGTCTTTCCCTTCTTCTTCTTCTTCTTCTTCTTCTTCTTCCTCTGCTACATAATATTTTTTTTTTAATCTGCACCTCAAATAGTGCACTAATGTACACCTAACATACACTACTAGCTGCCAGCTTATGATGTCATAGTGTGAATTACATCATCCGGCCAATCAGCAGCTTTGCTCATAATTACACCCATAATAATTGCACACTTTATTTTCATTCCATTTCTTTTTCTTAATTATTCTTTTCTACTCTTTCTGTCCTTTTCCTGAATGACATTCAGTAATTCTCAAACGGATTATTTTATGTTAATAAATATGTTATAAATATGTTTCAGAAATTGGATTAGATTCATAGCTAATTCAGGTAGCTAATTCAGATTGTTCCCTGAATGTGTTTTATCGTAAATATTTTGTTGCCCAAAAAAATAAACAAGCATAATAATTGCGACTATTCCTGAGTATCGTTTTAGCCGTTATCACGCAGCTATGTGGTTCGCCGTCATACTGATATATCTCGTTGCGACCCTACTCTCTTTTCCAGACTGCATCATCTTGTCATCGAGTGGCGTCGTGCTCTTCCTGTTAATCCCTCAGCTCTAATGGGACTCACTTTGCCAAACACGATTGGTTTGAGGACAGTCCAGCGATTCCATAAAGCCCTCTTTGTGTTTCGGAAGAAGAGGGTGTGACGATTCAGCTGAGTCCCATGCACCAGGAGGAATCTGTACAATGCAAATGCACGCTCAAAACAGACCAGGAATTCGGGCGCAGACTACTCACATGTACACATGACTCAGAGATACAGAGAAACCTATTGACTTAATCTCGTATTTCTTTTTGCATAAAAGTGGAATAATACTGTAAACTGCAAGTCTAAAACCACAGCTCACTCACATCTTCACTAAGCACTAATACAAGCACTAAATCTACACAGCTTATTTTATTTAATTGAATTAATTCCATAATTCATTCAATACTATGATTAATAATAATAATAATAATAATAATAATAATAATAATAATAATAATAATAATGCTTATTGTCCTGATTTCAGGTTGTGTAATGATTTCTGCTTGTGTAAGTGGCACCTATAAGCTTCCATTTATTTACGAGAACTATGAGATCACACTTTCTCAAGGTGCACATCACCCCACAATACACACACACACACACACACACCTCGGCACCTTTGTTCCTTTAACGGGAACAGGAATATCGCTGTGGCAATGAGGTCACCGTCCTCTTTGTCTCTCTCCCCGCTGTGTGTAAGCTGTTGTTACAGGTGAAACCTTACGCTACTACTTTTGTCCTGGCCGCGTTGTTAACGTTGTTGTTGACTTCTCCTTTCCACTTCGCCTTACTTAAGTCCCTTTGAACATATTCCTTACTTGCTTGAGCAAGTTTCTTTAATATCATTTTGTCTGTTTTTTTGGTATGTTTAAAATCCTGTAGGCATCTCAGGGGCTGTTCCGATACTTTCGGAGCTCAAGTGAAATTGGGATCGGGTTGATATAAGACTTCAGGGGTGCATTACCTGAAGAAAATGCGAGTGGACTCTGTACGCAATTGCCAAGGTTCACACAGGTTGAGCCGCATAAGTTTGGGGGTGCCAATACTTTTGATCAGACACACGATTGCATTTTTGTAAGCATATAGTTGGTGTGAATGTAAATACATTACATTTAAGGCATTTGGCAGACACCCTTACCCAGAGTGACTTACATTTCTCTCATTCATACAATTGAACAGTTGAGGGTTAAGGGGCCCAGAGGTGGCAGCTTGGTGGTGGTGCTGGGGTTTGAACTCGTGACCTTCTGACCAGTAGTCCAATGCCTTAACCACTCAGCTACCAGTGCCCAAATACATTTGATCAAACTTGTCATAGTCTGTATGAAACCTGTTATTCAAACAGAAGTACAGAAGACAAAAAAATAGAAACTGAATTGAAAAAACAATGGAAGTGGATGGGGAAAAAAGGGGGATGAGTGTGGAGGGTAAATGAGTGTGCTCACTCCTTAGCCTTATACATGCACACCGATCCCGACCGTGTTGGACGTTTTAGAGTAGGAACGGTGACGATATTTTGAAAATTGCTGCAGTTGAAATCCAGACCAAAAAAGAGTGAATAATAAAAATAAGAGAGGTGCATTTCCTGAAGAAAATGTGTGTGTGATTGCAGCAAAGCAGTGACATTACCATCAGCACCATTCGCGTTTGTGTGTGTGTGTGTGTAAGCACATAGTTTGGGGTGGAAGATGCCAAAACATTTGCTTAGACTCATGATTGTGTGTGTGTTAGTGTTAATGCATAGTTTGGGGGTTCCAATCCTTTTGATCAAACACATGATTGTGTGTGTTTTTTTAAAGCATATAGTTCCTGGGAGTGTAAATACTACCAATTTAATTAGACTGGTCATAGTGTGTATGCAACGTGTTATTCAAGCAGAAGTACAGATGACAAAAAAATAGAAACTCAAATGAAAATCAATGGAAGTGGATGGGAAAAGTGTACAGATCCCTTAGCTTTATACAAGCGCACCGATCCCAACTGTGTCGGATATTTTAGAGTTGGAACGATGTCGATTTTTCGAAAATTGCGGCAGTTGAAATCCAGACAAAAAAGAGTGAATAATACAAATAATAATACTTTCAGATAATAATAAAAAAAGTTCCAGTTGGATGTTTTTGTGAAGGAGCGATCCCAAACGATTGGCTAAAATGATTCCCTTGACCATTCCTATACCATAAGTGGTTCGATGCTTCTTCACTTCCCAACTCACAACTTCCTGTCTGCGGTTCATTCCAATTTACCGTTTGATATGCAACAATGGAGGCAACATGCTTTACCAATCTGCCATCGAAGGTAGAATGAAGATGAGCATGTAACATGAATCCCAAACCAACCAACTTTCACACTGGTTAGTGTATTATTTAATTAGTTTTAAACTTGCTAACTTTACCAGGTAGGTAAATACTGTATAGTTTATTATAAGTGCTATACATTATGTGAACCTGAGGTTAGGTTTTTGATGGAACCGCATGGAGAATTCTAATCAGCGATATCGTTTTCACCAGCGGTTAAGCGTGTGGTCTAGGCATGAGCCTACTTCAGCCTCTTGGGTGTTCTAATCAGTAATACAATACAGAGCAGGAGCATTTATTTCGGATTGGGAAACAATCGACTGGCGCCGATGGGGTGTTGCTGTTTTCTGAATTGTACTGGATTGTTACAGAAGAGCTGTAATGTAGGAGAATGTCAGTGTGACATCTGCTTATTGTCATGTTCAGCACGGGAAGCGTGAGGAGGCGAAACCAGTTTCCAACGCACATGGGAACCATTAATGATCAGTTTGATTACCGAAGCCCAAACACGCACTTCAGAGTCTCGGCTAATATGAAATATAATTTAAGATGTCATCATTACAGACTTTTCCAGATCGTACACACATGGGGGCTGGAGGTTTGTGATGGACGGCTGGCAGGGCGCTAATGCTGTTGATAATCGTGATAGCATGATAATCAGTAATATGATGTGGAGTTATTGTTCTGTAGCTTGTAATATGTGCCAGGGTTAAAGCTCCCGGGGAGCTACATGTTTAATTTCTCCCTGAGCACGTTAATGTGTCTGATTTTTGTCACAATTTGTAGTATAATTTGTATGCAGTGCGTGACGTTGCTCCAACTTTTATCAAAACAATGAGCTCCAAGCATACAAAATGTAAGCTAGGAAGAGCATGCTGTTGTATTGAGTAGAAGCTTACTAATGCTGAAAAATATTCTGAAAACTTCTGAAAGTTATTCTAGGTAGTAAAAGTTACTCTAGGTAAAAGTTAAAGGTAATGTAATGGGTAAGCGCTAAGCTAGAAAGCATAGAACAACAGTATCCAATCTTATCCACAAAGGGCCGTGTGAGTGCAAGTTTTCTTTCCAACCAAGCACAAGCCACACCCTACTGAAAGTCAAGATCCATTGATTACATCCGGTGATTAAAAACAGGTGGAATGAGGTGTTGCTCCTGGTTAAACTAGGTTAAATATAACCTAGTGAGCAAAAAGTTACCCTAGCTAACTTTTAGGTAGTAAACTGTGTAGTAAAAATAACAAGTCGTTGTTAACCTAGCAAGCAACAGCTGATGTATTTGGTAAGCGCTAAGAAAGCAAAAGATGACAACAGCTTAAAAGCTAGTTTGGCCTAAAAGGTAAGCTCTAACCTAGTGAGCAAAAAGTTACCCTATGTACCTTTTAAGTTACCCTAGGTAAGTTTTAGGTAGTAAACTCTGTAGCAAAAATAACAAGTCATTGTTAGCCTAGCAAGCAAAAACTAATGTAATGGGTAACTGCTAGAAAGCTAGAAAGCAAAAGATGATTTAACAGCTTAAAAGCTAGTTTGGCCTAAAAGGTAAACCTAACCTAATGAGCAAAAAGTTACACTAGGAAACGTTTAGGTAATAAACTGGGTAGTAAAAATAACAAGTCATGGTTAACCTAGCAAGCAAAAGCTGATGTATTTGGTAAGCACTAAGCCAGTAAGCAAAACATGATTTAACAGCTTAAAAGCTAGATTGGCCTAAAAGGTAAGATCTAACCTTGTGAGCAAAAAGTTACCCTAGGTAACGTTTAGGTAGTAAACTGTGTAGGAAAAATAGGAATGTCATTCTTAACCTAGCAAGCAAAAGCTAATGAAATGGGTTAATGCTAAGCTAGAAAGCAAAAGATGACTTAGCCGGTCTACAATCTAACCTAGTGTGCAAAAGGCTAGCCTAGGTAACTTTTAAGTAATGCACTGGGTAGTAAAATTCCCAGTAGCAAGCAAAAGCTGGTGTAATGGGTAAGCGCTAAGCTAGTAACCAAAAGATGGCTTAATGGCTTGAAGGCTAGTTTGGACCAAAAGGTCAAATCTAACCTAATGAGAAAAAGCTGGTCTTGAAGAGTCGAGGTTATTGTTGCTTGTGTTGTTACGTTGCGTAGCAGGCTAGGAGTCTAAGACATGCAGCTTATCAATCAGTTGTACTCATTAGCATATTAAGCCACACCCACACCACTGTAAGGTTTATCAAATTCTTGGTCAATTCTTGGTCAATCCATCCTCCTTCCCGAGTATACAGCCCAGCATGGCTGGATAAGAAGAGAGACGCGTTGTGGGGTCAGTATCAGGTGTTAGTTATTAAGAGACCACAACAATTAACTCTAATAATTAATAAAAGATCAAGCGTCCTTGGCCGCGAGACATTCAGACATGAATGTATCATGCCTCAGGGCTGAGAGAGGAAAACAGATGGAGCGAGGGAACTGTCTGGAGCCAGAGTTTTGATAATATCATTGGTCCTCTCCTCACACGGCCGTGTTTATCTCCCTCCCTGACCCGGGTTACTCCTGATAGCCATCGCTCCACTGACAGATCAGGGGGAAAAGCTTTATATTTTATGCCGTGGAATGTAATGTGGAAGTCGGGGAGTGTAGCAGGAAGAGATTAACGTTCTTTCACTTTGAGATTCCCAGAGGAACACATGCACCTCGCTCTCTGCATGCTGGAAACTCGTTCTTTCGGGAGAGATTCACTAAGAGGCACTGCGATAGTTACACCACTTTGAACAGCAATGAAATAAAAAAGAATTATAATATAGCAAAAAAAATATTATTCAATTATTCAATATTTTGCATAGTAAAACCACAATCATTCACTTTTGTCCCTTTTGGGTCCATCAGAAGGTGTCAGCAGTGTTGCCAAATTAGAGACTTTGTCTCAGTGAAGGTTTTACTTTCAAAAAAGAGCCACAGATCTAGTGACTTTCTGAGCAGACATTATCAACTGTCCTGTACTCGATACAGCTGTCCAGCTTCATCACAGCTGCTGGTTATATGAGTTGAGAGAGCAGGTTCAGTCAACTCTCCACCAGTGTGTAAAGCCCGACTCACTGATCACTGTTGTTCCAAACCTCCAACTACTGTTCACCACTGTATCCAACAACCAATTACTGATCACTATTGTTCTCAGTACTCTATCACTGATCACCATGGCTCCCAACAGCCAATCAGTGATCACTATTTTTATGCAAATTAGTATGCCATGTTATCTGCTACCTCCTGACTCAGCACTGGATAACAAACCACTAAATCAGACACCAGCATTACAGAAGGATTGTTTCCATCACAAATCAGTAAGCAGTACAATTCCAATTAGTGTTGTACACACAGTCTCTGTCTCATCTCGGTCTCAGTCTTGACCTCGGTTGGACTCGGTTGAACTGGTCTTGTCTTGGTCTCAGGGTAAGGAGGACTCCGCTCAAACCTACAATCTACTAAACTGTTTCAAAATTAATTTCTGAATTTTATGTGGAGCAGTCATTTCACTTAGTATTTCCTGAATTCCCTGGTTACATAATTGCAGTTTTTTTTTTACTAAGTAGCACATAGTTATAGAAGGGAGTGTTTATTATTGCACTTTATTACATGACACATTATCTGGTGTCATACAAGTGATAATGGGTTCCCTTTTGTGTCTGGCTCCTCTCAAGGTTTCTACCTCGTAACATCTCTTGCCACCATTGTCCCTGGCTTGCTCATTAGGGATAAACTTTATATAAATGTAAAAGTTGTATCTGGATTCTATGGCTTTATAAAGCTGCTTTGCTTTGGACAACATCCATTGTTAATGAGTTGAATTGAATACTAATTGATAAAGGTATATGTCCTCAAAAGCCAATTTGGCCTTCATCTGCAAACGTTATTCATACAGGATAAGAAACAACTGTAATGTCTCACTACAAAATGATTGCACTTTAACATTAAACATCCTATATTGACTACATACAGTGACCCCACCCTACTGACAAGCAGTGTGCCCTGAAATATTCATTTAAAACAGGTTGGAACAAGGTTAGCATAACAACTAAACCAAGATCGATTGGTAAAGAGGTGCAAGCCTATAGATCCCTCCACGTTCCGATTGCCAAGTTGCGCAACAAGACTCAACAAGGGCCTGAGAGGCACTGCTTTATAAGAGGTACTTTGAAGGTGTTTTATTTTCCTTATCCTTCTAATTAGGCCTTCACCAAAAATAATGGAGCTTACAGGATGGCTTTGTTGGGGATAAAGAGCCCATGTCAAATCTTGCTCCATTTTAGCAGAATATGCCTCGTATTCCGGGCTCTAAAAAGAGGTTGTCAGTTGTTACTAGGTTTTCATTAGTTTGATTTGAGCAGGGCCTAGGACTGTAATTATAGCAGCTGCCCAGGTCGAACTAATCCAGCTTTTATAGAGCTTTATATTGCTTAAACATTCACTCTGAAGACATCCTGTCTTTGCTTGTAGAACCACCTGGCCCTTGCAGATCTATCTCCGACATCTTATTTACATAGTGTGAAGTATTTAATGTATTGTATTGCTGGACTTGCTGTTACATGCATGCATCTGCTATTGTCTGCTGTCATGTGTTCTTGTTATCCCTGCTATGTCTACATATAGACTCTGTAACCAGGTTGCCAAAACAAATGGGTTTCCAGTAAGGGCAACATAGTCTGTCTGCAGCATGCTAACCACAGAAGGTGTGTCTTTGGGTTTAAATTTAGAAATGAGATTGGCTCTGAGTGGGTGTGTGCTGAAAATGGGTATATTGGTGTATCTTTGGGTTTTGTACAGAAATCTTCAGTGGGAGGAAATTGCCATTTATATGTTGACCTATTTGTTAGTAAGCTAGCTAGAAAAAAGTCTAACCTGACGGGATTTCTGGCTGGATTTCTTAATGTGCTCTGTTAATGCTAGTCAGATTAATGCGGGAAACCACACCTCTTGTTCATGTTCAATCATAATACTCCCTTTGATGGCTAAGAAATGTTTTTCTTTTTTTTCTTTTTTTTCATATTTTTTAAATATCATATTTTTTTTTATTATTTCATTTTTTAATGGCATTAGGAACAAATTCCTTTCTGGTGACTCTGGATAAGAGCATCTGCTAAATGCCATAAATAAATGTAATGTAAATGGTTTGGGTCAGACAACCAGGAGTGAAGAATGAAGGAATGAAGAAGAGTAGACTAAGGATGAAGGTGGAGGCTTATAGAGGCTCGGCAGTAGAGCAGCTCCTGTTTGTGGTCTCGATCCCCGTGGTCAGCAGTGTGTGGGTGGTCTCCACATACACACATTACAGGCACAGTCTGATTTCCCCCAAACTCTTAATTTGCTTGTCACGGTTTCTTCCACAGGCCAGACTGGTTAGCCATCACCGCTGAACTGCCTCAATTACAATTAACAACAGCAGTTTGTGGTCACAGTGACAGAGAGAGAGACAGGGACTCCAAAGAGAGATGGATGAAGGAATGTATGAGACTATGGCCCATAATTAGGCCTCAGCTTAGTCACAGCCTACAACATGATGTTTCAATACATCTCAGTCCACACATTAGTTTCAACTATCCTCTTGTCTCTCTTTGTCCTTGACATATTCTGCTCTCTTCTGACATTTATTATCTGTTTCAAAAGCACATTGATTCTCATGAGGAAACAAAAAAAGACATTTTGTACACACAGGACTCAATTTAAGCATTACAGTTATGCAAGAGGATAATACAAAAAATAGTCCTGCTGTAAAACTGGTGTCATGTTTTAATTTTTATGATTGTGTACAGTATTGAGCAAAAGCCAAAAGAAATCTAAAGACAAATCATTGTTAGCTTTAAAATTTGCTATAAGTTCTTTTTCGCTGTTGTCTATGTATGGTTTTAAGTAATATGATTTGATTTTCTTTCTGATTTGCTCCTAGGAGCCATGTATGCACCTGCTACTTGTAGCATTTGTGAAAATGCTGCAGTATGTATGTCAGGCCAGAAGGTGGCGGTGTAAATTTTCCACTCAAAAACACAGCAGAACACCACAGGTCTGCATACAAACACAGCCCGATAGACTGCCACTGATGTACCGTGCTGTGCAAAGTCTTAGGCACCCTATTGTTTTTAGATACAACTTTTTTCATCTGTTTTTTGATTTTATATTTTATATTATATTAAAAAAAAATTACATATTACAATACAAATGTTTGTATATCAGTAACAAAAATAACGCATTACATACACATTTCACACATAATAAAGGCTGCTGAGTTTTACTTGCCAAAAAAGAATTAAGTTTGACAGTCAAAGTCTCCAGAAGATTCTCCAAGACGCTCAGTAAAACTTACAGCTGATTACTGTACAGTACGATGCAGAAGTCTTAATAAGGCACATG